>JAVCKV010193940.1:0-16919 GCA_032274145.1 Herpochondria borealis | reverse complement strand
GCACATTCTGCAGCGACTTGTGTGTGTGTAATATACTCTCGAGGGGTTGTTGTTGTTGTGCGCGATAAATGCGAGACCGAGATGCTGACGAAAGATGGCTTTCACGCATCTTCTACAGTGACCGTTCTTCAAGGGGTATGTTTGTGTGTGTGTGAAGAGGTGGCGATGCTCTCAAGATGGGACCTCCTCACTTGTGTTACACACCTTGTGTGTTTTTGTTTGGACTAGTAGAGCAACATATGAGCGTTTTGTGTTATACGAATCGACTATTATGGGGTTGATCTGGATGTTTGCTTGCCATGACAGGCAAGCCACGAGGGGGTTGCTGCCTGTCGGTTAGAGACTAACATTTGCCGTCCACAATTATCATTGTGGTAAGTGTAATCTAGCACGTCCGTGACAAGGTAGAGTCATTGGGTTCCGTACGACCTCATTTCTTGTTGTCCATTGCACCCGATACGGTTCTACGGTGTCGGGCTTTGTGATGCAATCCATAATAATGTCGCATTCGATCAACAGTCCTTTCTGTCTCGCTCGTTCGTTTCTCTCGAATAGTGGGCGTGCGTTCCTTCTTTTTTCTTGTCGAAACTCTAGAGCGATATTGAGAAGCCAGTATGTTCCGCGTCTAGTTCGAAACGCAACGTCATTCAATAGATGCGCGCATCGGTGTTTTCTCCAGGTAGTATTGCTTCTATTCTCTCCATAAGATTGAGAAGTTGATAGGAGGTTGCTTATTTGTATTATGACTCTTTCCTATATCGCCGCAGACATCCTGACGTCGTCATGTTACGATCGAACCAGCGACTCCTTTTGAGCAAAGACAACGCGTAGTAGAGCAGCGCCAAAGGAGTGAATTCAAGCATCAACCAGATCGACGCAACACACACATCAACAATAAGCTCTTTGTCTGCTCGCGCAGCCACCACAAGACACAATCACACGCAAAACCAACAACGGACCGTCGTTCCGAGCACCAACTACACCTCTCCTGCTCTCTGTGGTTCTGATTGATTCCAAGCGAGACCGAGAAGTATACGACGCCACAACGAAAAAGCCATCACATTATACCTCTTGATGGCAACTCAAAATTACAGATATTGATTCATTCCTGCTGTCAATCTCAAACTCCGAGTTGTATTTAGCCCTTGGTTGGTAGGCAGCTCGACAGTGGCAATGCGTTTCTCTGGGAGCATTCTGTGAAACTAGGAGCTCCCGAATGGAGAGAAACGGGGATCTGTTCGTATTTGGGTCAATGCTTCTACGTGTTCCCATTGACAGCTAATGTCTGTGGTGATAGATAACCATGTAGGTAATGCATGTAGGGGATAAGTGGATGTGGTTGACGAGCTATCGTTAGCGTGCGGTGCACATCGATCTAGAGTATAGTACCGAGGAGGTGCAAAGATCGCCAACCTAGCGTCAACTTATTGTATTGGAGTTGCATAGGGATCTTCGGAATGGCCATGATACAACCTTGAATGTCGTATCTCTTCCAACATCTCGACACGCTTCTCTCTCTCCCTCTTATCTCCAGAATTCGCACATACATTGATTGGAACGATGATGTCTTCTTCCCTGGAGATTTTATCAATAGTGTATTTGCAACGTATGGATATGGGCGATTCAAAGTATAGAAGCTAGTAATAGAAGAAGCCAATGATGGGGTGAGAATCACACAGCAGCCTGATGCAGCATCAACCAATGAATGTTATCCTTATTCGATCAATTCGGCATCATTCTTCGCCCGAAAAGTTCTGATTGCGGAATCATATCATGCTTGCTCCAAAGAGGAAGCGATTCGACTGAATAACAAACGGTAAGCGCAACAAAGAAGGAGAACCGAACGATGGTTCATTTGCTCATTGTGAACATCAACAATGCCATCTGTCCTCCATCCGCCAAGTCAGTGCTTCAAACAGGCGAGCGTATCATCTTGGCATTCTCTGGCGGTAAAACATGACAAGCATGTGTTGGGTTAGGGAGCAACATGCAAGCATATACGCGTCTACCTTCTAAGCAACCAAACCCCTGGAAAAGTCAGAGATTCGGTCTGCAACCACCATCAAGTGTCTGTCGCGGCGTCAGCCTCTCAAACGAGCATCAGAGGCTCTCCGTCTATATTAGCCCTTAACATCGCGCAGCGCATAACGATGGTGTGATCAGTCATGGTGCTGCTACCAAAATCAGGGAGAGTGCCGTTTATGACCTTTGTGTTCCAACTGCCAAGTGGAGCGATGCTGTAGTAGCGACTCTGCGACTTGTTGCTGATACTAACTGCACACGTGTAGTGGAGCCACAAAGCGCAAGTCAAGGTTTTGTAGCATCGCAAAAGAGGACGTTCGAGGCTTTGGTTCTCTTGCGCCGCTGCACGTCTCTATTTGGAAGTAAAGAACACATCCAGGTGACGCGCACGTTTAATTTCCTGCTTCTGTTGGCCTGTGCCGCGGCGCAATTATAAACCAAGTTGCCCATTCTTCATCTAACTGGGAAACTGCACCACCTTGGTCTCCCATTGGCTTTCGACGACGCCCAATAGTTGTGGAAGCTACACGTACTCATATAACACGTTTCAGCAAATTGTTCCGTCTTCCGCTGGCTGCTTCATGCTTGAAAGCAAGCACCAGACGCCGTGCTGACACACTGGCCCTCGACAAACACTTGCGGAGACACAACACAGCCGCCAATCCCTTCCAATTCAGCACAGCTGCAGTCTGAGTCTCTGTTTCCTTTGGTAAGGGGGTCAAAAACGATTGTTGAAAGAAGAAGTGCTGGACCATCCCGACGTGACCAGAAAAGGACGACACAAACAAGCCAGTCGTCAATTGCACAAGGTGGCCTTCTTTTCGCGTCTGTGGTACATTTGCTTGGGAGCCACCATTGCTGCTTTGGGTGCACTGGTGATGCATTATACGGGCATGATGGCCATTAGCGGTCCCTTTCAGAAGCAGTTTTCACCCTCCTACGTCGGGGCTTCAGTCGTGTTGGGAGTGACAGTATGCATTGCCGGGTTTTGGATTCTATTTCGGTTGTTGCTTTGGAAAGTTGCTGAGTTCTGGTTGCGACCCGTGTCGGCTCTCATCATTGCCTTCGCCGTTTGTTTGTTGCACTTTTTCGGAATGTTGAGTATCACATACATCTACGACGATTCGGTGCATCATTCCTGTGGATCTGGAGGCGAATATGCCGAGAACACACGGACCTCACATCAAGCCGTTGATATAGGTGTCGGCATTGTCGTCCCAGCCTTGGCTCTTTTGGTGGAGACACTCATAAGTCGAGAACTTTTCAATGCCTACTGCAAACTCAAGAATCCTGATTTGACGGTTGACTTTATTCTCAGAGTCGCGGCTCGATCGAAGGATCCCGATCTAAGAGAGTTTGCATCGAATGCCATTTCCAACGATTCCAATCATAATGTGTCAAAACAACAGCCATGGGAGACCCTCGACGACGTTCCATCGTGTACCTGTGATTATCATAAACAACAACGCCCGGTGCGACGCTATGAGCGACGGCGGTCGTTCGACAAAGTAGTGCCGTCACATCAACGGTCGTCGTCAGGAGGATCTAGTAATGATTCGTTGGAGTCCATTGAAGAGCTGGTTTTGGATCTGGCGTTCCAAAGAGACACGGAAAACCCTTCCACTCGCCCCTTGTCCATCGATGCTCCAGACGACGATGATGATGTGTGCTAGATATTTGCTACGCAGATCTAATAGTATGGATACTCCTACACAGAAATTCACGGTTGAAAAGATTGCCGTTATTGAACAACTGGGGCGGCGAACGATCTTCGATTCAACCACCAGGTGGAATATGTCGGCCTGAAGTATTTTGATTGCGTTTGCATCCTTGCGGTCGAAGGCGTTGGCCCTATTCCTGTGTAGTACTGGTCATCAACCTCTTTGTTGGCTCTTATTTCCATCTCCGACAGAACAAGTAGTTTCGAAAACATCTTATACTCTTTTAACGTATCTCTAGAACTACTCATGACTCTATAATACTCAGTTTCTGTCAATGAACACAGTACCTAGTTTCAAACTCAACATCAATGCAAGCAAAAGAGACGCAATCTTCTTACATAAACCAGGTAGTAGAGGCTAGCATTGCAACCGTCATCCCCATACACCAGGTTTCACCATTGGCAGAAGACGGCACATCAGTTGGAGTCGGTGGAGGGAAAGATGGTGGAGTTGGGGCTGGAGTGGATAGAGCAACAGGTGATGCAGTGTCGTTAGGACCCACTGGAGCCATAGTCATGTTGGGTGTCATTGTAGCGGGAGCCATGGTGACTGGTGCGACTGTGGTGCCTCCAACTGGTGCGACAGTCACTGGAGCAGATGTTGGGACAAGTTCAAAGCTACGATCACCACTCGCATCTGTGTAACATGTTCCTTCCAACTGAGAACTGTAGGCTCCTTCTGTTCCTGTAATGTTACCCAAGTACGCCATGCCACGATCGGAATGTCGATAAAAGTGACAGTGACCCAACATCTGGCCAACAGGTCCACCAATGCCGAGTCGAAGTTTGGTGGGTCCGTACCGATCCGCAATTGTGACTTGGAGGACATCGTGAAAGTCTCCCTCTTGAAAGTAGTCGGCATACGAATCCATCTCTGGCACTTCAATGAGCTGAAACTTGTTGATATGGTAGTGAACAGGATGAATCTGTGGTGCATAGAAATCAATGTCGACAATGGTACCAGTTTCGTAGGTGAAATCAAACTCGCGGTCCTCGGTACCATTCTCACCTCGATGGCCTGGATTGAAGGGACCCAACCCGTTCACGTCGTAGTAAGAAGTGTTGCTACAACAAGGAGCGCGTTCGATGGGCAATTCTGGAGCCAATGGCTCTCCACTGGGCAAGAGACCGGAGAGCTGCAAGGCGGCAGTCTCGTCAGGCTCTGTATCGCGCATGTCAGTGGCATAACAAGGACGGGCAGGACGGAAGACTGGAACAGTGTCTGGATTCGAAAAGTCATCCAAGTCATTTTCGTCGTCCTTGTCAATCACGTTAAAGTATGCTAGAGTACGATCGAGACTGGGTCGCTTCTGGGAGGCAATCCAGTTGGATGAGTTCCGGGCCACTGAGAGTGAGAGAAACTCTTGGGTTCCCACCTCCTTGCAACGAACCAAAAAGTCAGCTCGATTTCCAGATGTCATGAAACCACCTTGAGATGGACGTGGCGTCTCGAGCATGTAGAGACCATCCTTGGCCAGCAACATGGAGTCGCAAGTGTCTGGAAAGTGTGGTTCCAAGGTGCGGAAACGAGTTGGAACATAGAGGATGCGCACGCGGTACCACTGGTCTTGGACCATGTCAATGGTAGGTTGTTCGACGCCATTGATGAGTGTAGTTTCGTATTCCAAGTCATCAGGAGCAATGGTAGTATTGTATTCTCCTTCAACAGGTCCATTTTCGAAAAAGAACTCAGAGCATTTGGCCCGATTCTCAACCGGCAAGCAATACTGTTGGCAGAGAGGAACATAACTTCCGTCAGTTCCCGTAGCGTAGTCGTAGCGAAGGTAGGTAAAGTTCAGGAACTGAACACGGAAGTTGAGATCGGGAAGGTTCAAGATTTCGTCAGGAATATCGCCAGGTAAGTCTTGAATGATCAACATTCCAAGTGCACCTCCTCCAGCTTGGAGGGTTGTAGAGCCAGGAAAGTGGGGGTGATACCAGAAAGTTCCTCCACTATGACCTTCAGGAATAGTAAATGCAAAGGTGTAGCTTTCGCCGGGACGGAGCTCCAAGCCACTTGGATTGAAGCGTTCCGCGATGTGAAGTCCATGAAAGTGAAGGTTAGTAATGTCGACAGCGTGATACTGGTTGAAGAGTTCGGGAACAAAGGTATTGCACGGCTCAGGAGGCAAGTCGTTGACTAAGGTCAACTCCAATTCATCGCCTGGTTGAACATAGAGCGTTGGTCCTCCTACAACGCCGTTGTATCCTACAACGCGTTGCACCAACCCGGTGTTTGGATTCGAGTAAATTGCTTCTCCAATTCTGAGAGTAACCTCCAACTTCCCGTCCTCGCTGTGGAAGCTGGGCTGTACATCATTGGCAACGTTGTTACCAGATGCGGTGATGAATGTGGTTGTCACCCACAGCAACGTGGAAAGTAGTTTCAATGGTGGTTTCATCATGGTTTGCGGTTTGTGTGTTATGATCGGGAGATGCGAGATATATTGTGTCAATTTGGTGTTCTCGATTTCATTCTTTGTTGCGGCTTTGCATTGGCATCACCGCGTAGAAACCTACTGAAACGAAAACTTCTTGTGCGTTGGGTCATTGTGACTTGGGAGGTTTTCGTCAAAAGTTCTTTGGCGACACACGCAGGATATTCCCCAACCGACCAGCGTGTGCAAGAATGAGAGGGAACTAGTACAGTAGCATAGTAACACTTCTTAGGATTGATTACCTAAACGAATCCCTCTCACCACCGTAGGACATCATAGCTAGTATCTTCAAAGCACTGCCAATGGATTCATTAGCAGATGGCCTCTACAGTACTCGAGTACCGGTAGGTGTCTGTTTATTATGTACTGTGTACCGTGCGTGTAGTGTAGTAGTATGTCTTGGGTGGACCACCAAAAAATAGATTGGAGATCCATAATCTACCTAGTCAAGAATGTCAGCAATAACCCTCAGATTCTCTTGCTTGATGCTAACAGTTTTGCCTTCATAGAGACAAACTTGAACTCGCCCAGCACTAGGAAAGCAACTCTCAACCATCCCAGTGATCCCGTTCATTTCCTGCTTTCCGAGACCTTGAAGAGCGACCATTTGTCCCTTCTGGAAAACCTGCGTCTTGATCAGATTCTCGGGTTTGATACAGGTGACCTTACCTGGTTCTTTTGTCCCTTCTGACAAGCGCACTTGGATCCGACCCCCAGCCATGGGAGCGGTTCGCTCCACCATCGCGGTGGCGCCGTTCAAATGAGCAGCACCCACAAGGCCGACCAGCTGGACTGTATCACCCACAATGAATTCGTCCAAAGAAGTAGTAGCGGGAATGGGAGTAGCAGTCACAATTGGTGGCTCCATCTCTTGGACAACCACTTTGGGAGGCTCATATCGCTGGTAAGCGGGATTCACTGCCGGGCAAGCAGGTGCAGTTGGTGCAGGTGGTGTGGGTCTTGGGCGTGGAGGAGCACGCTGTTGACGAGCAGCAAGCCTCACAGGATTAGAGCCAACACGATCGATTCTTGCGAAGGGATGCGTCATGCCATGCTTGCGGGAACCTTGGTTGTAGCACATCTCACAGAGATCAAAGTTGGAGCAGGTAGTGCACTTGAAACGGCAGCCTTTGATATTTTGCTGTCGACACCCGTCGCAAATAATTCTAGTGTGCTCAACTCGGCACTTGCTGTAGATGCCTTCAGTGCAGCCATGCGTGCAAGTACACTTTCCATCGAAGCCTTTGCAGTGATCGCAATGATGGACCTTGGAGCACTTGGTCTCAGTCTTGATAGGACAGCCGTGGTTACAGCCACACGAGCCATCGAGGCCTCGACAGTGATGACAATGCATAGTATTCCTGATCACACCTTCATCGCTAGCATCCGAGGATTGGGTGAGAGATGCAGCCAAGCCCACCAGCAAGAGCTTTGCGAGAGCGTCAGAGACATCGTCAGTGTTGTCTTTCACGTCACAGATCTGTTTGATGCGACGCATCTGGTTCTTGATTGGTTGGTGGTAGCTTCGATCGAGCCATCTTTTCTTGAAGACCATAATCTTGGCAACTTTAGTTTGCTTCCCTCCAAGCACGACAGAGCTCGCGACTGCGAGAACCGTGTCCACCTGAGTTACTTCGTAGAATTCGTTGTCACTGGAGCCACATAGGCCGTCCTGGTCGGGATAGAGCACCTTCCCTACGGTGGTGTCAGGGCTGAGGGCTTCGTAGGCCAATTTGAGGATTGCATCCTTATAATCACGTGACAAGTTGGACGCGTTGCGGTAGTCAGTGATCTTATCGGGTAGGATATCGATCCCGACCCCCTTCGTCACACAGTGCAGATAATAGGAAAGTCTAGAATAGTCGTCGTTTTTAAGCGAAACCGACGTTCCCGTCTTCTTCATACCTTGTTGGCGAGCAGCGACAAACATGGTGCTGGTAATTCTTTGGAAGATCTGGGGTATCAGAGAATCTGCGTGTCACGCTTGTGTCAGCTTTCTGTAGCAGGAGAATCCGCAGTCGCTCGAAGCACTGGGTTTTGAGGCTGGGTCTTGTACACCATCCGGGACTATGTTAGCTATATATGCGAGCAAGGAACCGAAATCGTTGGCTGGCTTTTCACCTACACGACTCCTCATGATAGACGAAGCGTGGTTGAAGACTGACGCAAGTACACATACCCATAATATAATATTTCTTTTCGATTACTAACAGGTTTATTGCAGTGACAAAATATTCTTGAGCATCGTCTTGTTCTCCTCAACCTCCTCAGAAGTAAGATCCGTAAAGTCGAAGTTCTCGTACGCGTTGAAGATCTGTCTGCCAACCTTCTCCTCGATACTGATCCCCAAGTCACCGTTCAGGAAGGATCCATATCGGACAAGGCGTTTCACTGGGTCTACCATTTCCTTAAAGCGTCCTCGACGTGCGTCCTTGGCGACCTTATCAAAGTCGCGCTTGCTCTTTTGCAAAATGATGTTTTCAAGAGCCTTCTCGGCATCCTCTTCAGAGAATCCAAGTGACTCTTGAATCTCGGACAGGAATTCACCACTCTCGGTGGTCAGTTCTCCTGAATCCAAACCTGGTGAAACCTCAACCTCGAACATTCTGGTGAGACGGCCCTTTGAAATGCCAAGATCGGTTTGAAGATTAAGTGCCATAGAGTTGCATTTCTCTCGGAAGGCCTTGACCGTATCAGGAGTAGGACTCATCATTGTAGCGTCCATCTCTTCAATCAAAATCTTCTTTTGTGCGGTCGTCATCAGCGCTTCGCTTTGATCGGCGGTGATTCCAAGCTTGCCTTGAAGGTTAGCCAAGGTCATCATATCTTGTTGATCAAGTGCACCCTTGGTACGCATCGACTGGCCAACGTAGTTGTCATAGACAGATTCGGCAATGTTGGAGCTAATCTCATCCATCTTGGGCTTTTCCAAACCAATGATGCCTCCAAGAGTTTCACGTGACGCTTCGTAGCGGGCAGCGTTGGGTCCTTGAGTCGTGAAGGACCCAACAACGAATTGACGGTACACGTATTCAGCCATTTGATCGTCAATAGCACCAGTCTCGAGCGCGGTAATTGGGTAGATGCTTTCGTAGACAGGAACCTCAACCTCGACTGTCTTCTTGTTACCGTCTTCCTCGACGACCTTTTCAATCTTCTTTGTGTCGATTTGCTTCTTCTCGGCAATTTCATTTTCATTGTAAAAGTCAACCAAATTCATAATATCGCCCAAGACATTCACCTCAGCACCAAGTCCTAGAGTGCCATCGGCCTTCTTTCCGGACTGGAATAGATCTTCGCCCATGTCCTTATCGCGACGCTGGGCCAACTGTTGCTGGGTGAAAACAGTGCGCTCCATCTCGCTCACAATCCACTCCACCATTGGAATCATACGCTTCTTGACAGCTTCCAAGAAGAGTTCTCTCGCTTCTCGTTCCGAGACTCCTAGGCGATCGCGCAAGTCCTCGAGAGGTTGGCGGTATTCAGCACTAATGATTCCGGTGATAGCCATTGCCTCTTCGAGGCTCTTGGTGTAAACGGATCCAAAAGCAGTCAAGTGCATTGGCGTAGTTTCTCTAGTGTCCATTCGGCAGAGAGTGCGGAGGGCTTCAAGCGCCTCATTCTGCTTCTTTGATGGAACACCTCCTGGGGCCTGAATACATCAAGGATGGTGGTGTGAGTCACCGCGCTGCTGATTGCTGAACATGAAAGTACAATTATGAGTTTGCTTACCATCATTTTCACCTTTTGGAGAGCAGTGTTGTAGAGACTTCTTCCGTGCTGGCTAATCATTTTGTCGCTGATTTTGTAGTCGTCGACAATAGTCTGAACTTCTTCAGAGAGCGTTTCAAGGAGAGCTGGAGTGTAATCATCGATAATTTCGTTCATAGCCTTCTCCATGGCGTTGAAGAGCTTGGGTCCAAACTGCTTGGTCATTTGACCCTCAGCAGCAACCTCATCAATACTGAGGAAATCTCTGACTTCCTTGAGCTTTGCATCAATTTCATCGGTCAACTTACCCTCATCCGAATTCTTGATCGCACGCTTCAGCATCATATCGTACAAGTTCATGCGCTCTTGTTTCTCAAAGAGGTTAATGATGGAGTCACGGCTCAAAGGATTGCAGAAGGAATCATAGAAATCTTCCTTCCAGCCTGCAAACTTGAGCACTTCCTCGACCACAGCCTTGGATTTGAGAACCTCCATCATTTCGTCGTAGGCCGCACCTTCGTTCTCGACATCAGCATACATCTTCACCTCCTCCAATGGTGCACCAAGTGCATTCACGACCACCGTCGAAACCAACTCGTCGCTCTTGTCGGCAGGGATCAAAAGGTCTTCGCGACGCGTGTCCATAATCTTCCATGCTTCTTCCGCCGAAATATCGCCAGAGACGGCATCCTTCATGGCATCCAAGGCAGTAGCTCGGAAGAGTGGCATGGCCTCGCTCGTGATTTCGTATTCAACGTCTTCTTGTGACAAGGAGAGGTATTCTCGCAATTGTTCGAGCTGTACAAGCGAGAGAGAGAGTTGAGTGTGTTAGTCGTATCGATGGCAAGCATCATAATCTGACAAGAGACTGTGCAAAACGTACTCTCTCCAATGTTCCTTCTGGGAACTTGGCTGTTTTAGGATCAAAAACTCCGTCAGCGTCGTCCGTTTTCCCAAGGAGTGATCGAACTTCATCACTGAGAGCCGCTTCGTGCAAATCGAATCCCATGGCTGGGTCGACACCGAGTGTTGATCGAGCACGCTCCAACATGGTAGCCGAAACTTGGTTGGTACCAAGCTTTCCACGAGCCGACTTCAAGGCGCGTTCGTAGAATGGTTCCAACACTTCCTCGACACGGTCCAAGGCCTCGTAATAGGTCATGTTAAACACCTTGGCGGTGCGAGTCATCTCGTACAGGAAAGCACCATCGGTTTCACCGTTTTGTTTCAACGCACGCTCTGTCAAGTACAAGAATTTGTTCATGCAGATGCGTTCAGGATTGTCCTCATCCTCCAAATCTTCTTCTGGAACAAAGAGACAAGCCTCACGGAACCAGTCTTGAGCGGCCAACATGTGGGCCTCACCGACAGCAAGATTGTCCAACATCAAGGCTTCCTTCAAGTTCTCCAACTCGGTCAACTCCGAACTGCGGGGCTTGCCATCAAACTTGACCATACCCACCAAGTACTTGCGGTAGACCTCTTGACAGAGGGCATCAAAATCATCTGGATTGACTGCGAATTCATCCTTCAACTCCGCCAGCTTCTTTGCAGTCTCGGTTGGTTCGTCAATTCCTTCCTCTATCAAGAGCGCTGCAATGGCTGGTTTGGCAGCATGTGAGCTGACATCTCCCATCTTGTTGCGTCCAATAATACCGGCAATCGTGGAGGCGGCAGCCCCGGCAGCGCTCGCGGCAATCTTTGTGGAGGGGACCAATCCGAATCCAAGAGCCGCCGAGGCTGGAATGGCAGCGTACTTGGCAGCTTTCCAAAGGCCTGGAGACTTGCGGACAGTCTTGGTGACTCCCGAATCAGCATCCAACCATTCTTCCAACTCCAACATGCCACCAGAACCCTGTACCAACATTTGTGTAGGTGACGACGATGAAGCAGCAGTCGTTGTCGCTGGCAGTCCAAAGGATGCTCGTGGCACAAAGCTTGATCGCGATGAGACAGTGTTGAATCCATCAGCAGACAGTAGACTGTTGCTGGCGACCACCAGTGCAACAACGGAGGCAGAATATTTCATAGTGGGCTGTGTTCTGTGGGGGTAAGAAACAAACAATCAAAAGTATGTTAGTGCAATTGTTCTTTCAACTTTTCGACTCGTTTTCGTCGTCAACACAACAAGGCAAGCTCAGGGGAGACTTACAATGGATATAAGCAAGGAGCTTTCGCCCTATTAAAAGAGAGTGTGGTGTGGGTTGTTGTTGGTGGTGGTGGAAGTTGTTGGCTGCTGCTTCCTTTGTTGAAGCAAGTCGACCGGTTGGGGCGACGAACGCAAGAAAGGGGTGATGGGCAAGGAGAACTCGAAGAGCTAGGCCTCCACGCGGCATGGGAAAGGGTTCGTGCGTACACTGCAAATCTTCGTACAAGATCTACAGAGCACGAAAACCCGGATATATTCTTTCACCCTCCACGTGATGGATGGGCTGGTGACGTCGCCAAGAAGGATAGACAGACAGACACCTTGTGTCAACCAGCGCAAGTCGCACGGACGTCAATCTTTATACCTGTGTCTGTGATCATTCCAACTTGGGTTTCCACAACATCTCCTAATAAGCTGATTGGCTGCGCCGTTCATTGGAGATTCAAATTTCAAAATTGATTTTCGGTTGGTTCGGAGCTCATTTTTCCATCGTTATCTGTTATCTATCGGCTTTTGTGGGGCTGCTATCGTCTTTTAGCACGAGTTCTTCCATCACTTTCTCTTATTATCCCTCTCACAACAAGCAAGCATCACCTCGGCCTGTATGTTGGCGGTTCCTTCACTGCAACACACACAAAGAGAGCAGCTTCTCATTAGAAACCAGCAACAACAATGATGGAGAAGAGCATTATCGATGAGAGCATACTCAGCATGCGAGATGCACTGACTCGGTTGCACCTTCAAATTGCATCCATCAATACATCCTCCACAGTCATTGCCTCAATACTGGAGCGCATAAGTTACTTTACAAAACTAGAAGCACAAGATGCTTGCTATCGGAAGAACGAATCCGAGCACCTAATGGGTATCAAGCTGATACTGATTGCCATGAGACGTTACAGAGGACACGAAAGGCTTCAAGAGCACGCCTGTTCCAGTCTATTATACCTTGTTGCAGTTGGTAGTAGTAAAGTCTATCAAGAAACGATTGTATCAGAGGATGGTTTGAACAACATTGTGGCCACCATGAAGCGACATGATGTAAACGTGCCCCTTCAACAGAACTGTTGTTGGATCCTATCTCAGCTCGCTACTGCTGTTCAGGACAATGCAGTATCCAGCGATGGAGGAGTGACTGTACTTGTCAATGCCATTTTGACTGTCATGAAACAGTTTCCGGACAATGAAACCATCCAAGAATACGCATGTCATACAATTCGCCGTCTGGGAACCAACGACTGTAATCGAACCAAAATTGTGACTAGTGGTGGCATTGGTCTACTGCTGCAAGCCATGGGTCGATTCAAGGATAATGAATGCATTCATCTACGAGGTGGAGCGTTCATCATTTCGACCACACGATCTGGCCCCGTCCCAAAGTGGTGCCTCGTGCAAGTGTTGGAAGCCATGCAGGAGTATGAGACGCAAGTCAGTGTCCAGCATCGTGCCTGTTATGCACTACGCACCTTGGCCACCAATGCTAGCAATCGATCCATGATGATTGTACACGAAAGCGGCATTATTGGTATTGTTCTGCGAGCCATGCGACTGCACAGTCAGTCGGATGAAGTTCAAGAAGCAACGTGTCTTGTTCTTCGTAAACTTGCCACGGATTGGGATCATCAAGTTCGAATTGTGACAGAGGGTGGTATTGGTCAAGTCTTGGTGGCCATGAAGAATCATCCTGCATGCGCCAAAGTGCAAGCCAATGGCTGTCATGCTATCCAGTACCTCACATCGAGCCACAAGCGCAATCACAAGGTTAACAAACTGATTGTCAAGGAAGGTATCACAGCTATCGTTCGCGCCACGTTGACTGCCATGAGACGCCATGTTACCTGCGACGTGCTTCAAGAACATGGTTGTTGGGCGCTTGCTTCGCTCGCGCACTTTGCAGCTGTCAAGATTGCCGCTCAAGGTGGTATTGAAGTGATTTTGACGGCCATGAATTACTGGGATCAAAAGGAAGGAATCCAGGCAGCTGCATGTTGCGCCATGAGCAACATGGCGAATGATCATTCTCGCATTCGGGCCAAGATTGCCTCACGAGGTGGCATTGCCATTATAGTTTCGGCCATGCAACGTCACGAGGCCAATGTGGATGTGCAACACATGGGCTGTTCCATCCTTCACACCCTTGCACTCCACAGCGGCAACAAGACCAGAATTGCGTTGGAGGGAGGCATCGACAGGACGCTCCGAACCATGCGACGGCATGCGGACAATGCCAAGATCCAACGAAGCGGATGCAAGGTGCTGCGCAATCTTGCCACAAGGAGTTGTGACAATCTCATTGCGATTGCGACACAAGGCGGCGTTCGTGTCATTTTGGATGCCATGGACCATCACAGTGAAAATGTGGACGTTCAACGACGAGGATGTCATGCGTTAAACGTTCTGGCGATGCACGATGAAACCAAACTCAAGATTGCAGCAGAAGGTGGCTTTTCAGTGATTTTGAACGCCATGAGAGAGCACGATGCGGATGAACGCATCCAAGAGGAAGCAAGTCGAGCTCTGTTTCGACTATCGAAACGAAAGGAGCACAGCAACAGAATTGTGGATATCCTAGAGTCGGCAGGTGGTGTGGAGACGATCAAGGAATCCTTGAAAGCGCATCCCAAGAACAGTTTCCTGCAGTGGTACGGCAAGACAACGTTGAAAATTGCTGCAACGACCTCCAGAGATATTCTTCCAGCAGGGGGGCAACGAAGGCCTTCCTCATGGAGATTGGATAAACTGTTGCCCGGTGGCTCATCATACCGGCAAAGTTAAAAAGTCTACGCGTAATACTGCCTGTTTTCATTAGGCGCGCAAAAAAATGGCCAATGCGATGTAGGATTCCAAATTCCCCTGACTACTGGAGTTTCTCATTTTTAGCGCTCGCTCTCCTCTAGAGAGAGACGCTAGAGCGAGTAGATCTGTCTGAGAAAGAATGATCTTGGGAAGATCTTCAAGGTGAATCTTCTTCTGGTGCAGAGGTTGCCACGAAACGCCTGTGAGCAAAAAATTGTTGTGGCAGCTTTGATGACCCGATTGTACGGATTTGGAGTCTCCAGCTGCCTCTTCGAGTAGAGAGCTACCAACCCACGACCGATCTCGGCCTACATCTAACCTCTCTAGGAGGGTACATCCAGTTTAATAAAGTGATCGTAAAGGAATAACATTATAAGAGAGCTACTGCTACTCTTCACTCTCAAGCAACTGATTCCTCGTTGTTTTTCGGGATCGTCTACCCTGGAAACTGGATTTATGTGCATGTTCGGGCTGTGCAGTTTTTAGACGAGGAAACTGAGCGTAGCGGCCTCTAGATTCGAAAATAGTCCGGCATTTTCGGATGACATTCAGTTATGGTGAAATTGCACAGTTACTCACAGAACATACAACAAGGATTTCATATTATAAGACGCAGAAGCCGCACAACCTGTCGGCTTTTCATGCACAGGTTGCATGTGTACGAAGTACACTGGAAAACGCTAAAACGCTAATTCGGGATAATCTTTACATTAGGGTTCAAAATTATCGCATGTCCGGGTTCCGAACAGACGTCCAGACGGGAATTAGAACTGGGGCCTAATTTTCTAGATTATCCCCAAAATATCGCCGAATCTCCAAAAGACCCAAGGTTATCGCACAAATTATCCCAAGCCCACGTCACACGTGTCTTTCTCACTCCCGAATACTCTTTCGCATGAAGGACCTCGTAATACGGTCTGTCTTAGTACCGTACAGCGATCACAAAGTGTCTTCGCGTCCAATCACAATCAAGCAATGATCTCAAGATCTTGATGTTCAACGCATCATCACCACGGAAAAAACGAGAAGCACCTCTTCTTCCCCTTTACAATCGCCGCTTGTTTTGATGCATTGCAGCCCACCCAACAGCACTCAGTCCCGTCGGCGTGATTTCGAATGTTGAAGCAGAGATTTTCGCCTTCGAAAGCTTCATCATCCGTTCAACACACGACATCAACGGTTGAACGCGCTTTTCATGTCCGCGTCAAGTCTTTCTTGGGCAACGGAGCCGTGGCTGACATGCCCCTACGGTCATGCCCATCAACCATACCAAGTCTGTATCAGCATGTCGGAGGGGCCGGCTCATGTTGAACAATTCTCGGTATCAGATGCCTCCAAATGGCTCTGTGAGATACGATGCCTTCGGAGCAACTGCAATCGGAAGTGGCTTGCTTGTACGGTCTGCCGTCTGCGCTTTCCCGGAAGAGGCACCTTGTCCAGCAGCAGGAAGCGACCTCGTGATAACGAACTTCGAAGCGAAACGGCCGAGGCAGTGAACTTGCACCAACTAAACCCGACTCATCACTCCGCTTTAAGAGTCGCTGCATCGAACTCTGGCGACGACGGCGAGTCACCTGCCAACGCGTCTCTTCTGTTGCCGCAACATCCATCATCATCACTGGTAGACGGGGAGGACATTGGTTCTGCTTGTAACACTGAGCAAG
Source organism: Herpochondria borealis (assembly GCA_032274145.1). Taxonomy (NCBI): domain Eukaryota; phylum Rhodophyta; class Florideophyceae; order Ceramiales; family Ceramiaceae; genus Herpochondria; species Herpochondria borealis. The sequence goes on along the minus strand of JAVCKV010193940.1, from coordinate 419 downwards.
ATAACAATGAAACCAGCACCCAACAGCCACCGACGTCGCCGATTGTGGCCGCAACCGACCAATCCGATCGGTTCACATCCCAGATCATACAGTCTGCAGTCGTGTCCAACAGCAACATCGGGCACTTCATACAGAAGGAGAATTCCCAACGGCTTATGGGTGCACGACAGATAGTGTCAATGGCTTGTGAAGAGTCACGAAGGCATGGTGATGCGTGCTGGAGAGTGTCGTACTCAAACCCTGCTCCAGTTTTGGGCACAAAGTTCATGTTTGCCTATACTCAAATCTTCGACGAATTGAGTATCAAGACTCGACGAAAGTTCGTTCGTCTCATGGACGTTGCATTTGACACACCACCATCCGAGCGGCTTGGTCCGAACTTTGGTAGGGCGAAGGTACCATCTTCGCTCAATGATGCC
>JAVCKV010193829.1:0-16919 GCA_032274145.1 Herpochondria borealis | reverse complement strand
TGACATCAATTCTGCACCAAACATGTCGATCAGATCTCTGGCAAATTCACGATTGTATTCTGGATGAAATTGTACCGATAGTGCCGGAAAATCATAGGATAACGCCGCCACCGGGCAATGCGCCGCAGACGCGATAACATTCGCATTTGGTGGCACGTCGATCACCTGATCCTGGTGGGCCAGGTAGGCACTAACGCTGGTCCCGCGATCATCGAATTGCCTTGTGCCAGTCACAAAGCCCTTATCCGATTTAGCTGCCTTGCCGCCAAAAACATCGGCCATGATCTGGTGTCCGAAACAAATACCGAACATGGGGATGCCTGCCGATCGCATCTGCTGTAAATTTTCCCGCAACGGTTGCATCCAGGGGGTGTCGTCATAGACCCCTTTCTCTGAGCCAGAGATGATTATGCCATCGATGCTTTCCGGTTTCGGCAGTGCTTCGTTACCCGCGATATGGACGGTCGAAAAGTTAGCCTCCGGTAAGTAGTCTTCTATCCACTTAATAAGCAGTGGCCCGGTCCGGCCATATTTATCGGTCAGTGCGTCACCGGTCACGCAGTCGTATACGACGATATGCATTGAGTTTCTCTGTTGTTAGTCAGCGGGTAAAGACAGCGCCACGCGCAGCGTCGGTGCACCGGACAATCAGGATTATACTCACTTTGTACGCAAGCCGCAGTCGACTGAAGATGCGAGCAATTTTTATCGGAATCAATAGCGGATGTAATGGAACAAAAAAAGTTGTTGTGGAGTGCCTGTCATTTGGTTTGCAACAACGCGAAATTTGCGGGCAGTGATCATTGCGTTTTCATGTGCTTCAACACAGCTGAAGAAAAAAGGCGAGCTCTTGCAGGGGGAGGTAAATTGCCCAGTGTTTGAGTTTTGACTTGGCGCTACCCAGGCGCTGAACTATTGCGCAAGAAAATCAACGTTTTAAAAGTCAATATTATGGGAAACAGGCCTGCTTATAGTCATACAGAACGCCTGCCACAATTTGACACAAAATTCACGCTGGCTTTTTTTTGCGGTTGTGTTAAATTTAGCGTCATGACATATAAATCAAGGAACCTAACTGTGAAATCACAATGTAAAAGTGCGATTTCAATCCTTTTTGCCACATTCGCCGCATCAGTATCGATCAGTAATGTGGCAACAGCACAGTCAGACGTAGCACCGGCAATGGCTCCTGGTTGCGACTACAGTGACTCGTCACTTTTCGACGGTTTCGGATGGCACAGAGGGCTCGGCACGTCGTGTGAGCCGGTCATGAACCAAACAACGGGTGCTGCTGTTGAATTTACCCGTGTGTTTTGGGACGGCAACGCAGATATTGCCAACCGCACACTACAATGCGATTTGTTTCTCTATGACGAGTCGCAGCAAAATTACCAGCTTGAACAAGAGATTTATAGATTCATCAGTCATCCAGGTTACTTGCTTCAACACCAATCGATAGCGCCGGTAGCGCCGCTCAATGGTTGGAGAACGATCAAGCCGACCGATGAAAGTGCAGGTGAGATACAGGAGGAGATCGATAGTCCCAGATGGTCGATTGAAGAGGGTGAGTATATCGGTAGTGGCGTGCTTGGTTCACCGGTTTTTGAGCTCATCACCACAGACGCAGGTGCCAGCGCAGTACGCCGTTGGGTTAATAATTACACTGTGATCGCTAGACTGGATCGGGACAGCCTGGTGTCGTTCCCGCGTCAGGGATACTTTGATTGCTATGATGTATCCGGTGCCGACTTTACCCCGACTGGTCGTATCGGTGCGGCGACGACTTCCCCGGTAACCTTATCAAACCTGGAATTTAGCGTGACCTCCAACCCGGCTGCAGGTCAACCGGGTGAGATCTTTAATCTTGAGACCGGGGAGGTTGTTGATCTTGTGAAAGCGCACTGGAACTACAATCGCGATATTGCGGGTGTAAAAGGGTGTACTAGCGCTGAGTACAGTGGTGGTCAATACAGCAGAAACAACAGTAAAGAGACTGACCATCCTTATCATTATACCAATTCAGAAAACAGCTTTTTTTATAGAACCAGCTCGGGAATTGAAGGTGTTGGTTCCGCTTCTGGAAGTTACGATGTCATAAACAACATACTTCAATACTCATCACGAGCAACGAACCCCGGCTTTGCAGGTGAACCCCGTGTTATCGGTAACCCGCTTTTCACCTCAGAGTATGTTGAGTTAATCGAAAATGGGGTGAGGGTTTGGCAGAATTCAGAGTACTTTGAAGAGTGCACCGGTGTAACGCCAACAGGTAGTGCCACGTCCGATGGTAGTGACACTGATGGTCCTGACACCGATGGTTCGGACACTGACGGCATTGGTGGTGGGGAAGGGGGTAATCCTGACCTCGATGACGGCACGACAACGGGTAGTGATTCTGGCGGTGGATCTGTTACTTATCACGATTTAGTTTTACTGCTGATGCTTCTATCGATTTTTCTGTTGGTTAGCCAGCGAAGGCGTTTGTAGTAGAGAAAAGTCGTATGACACCCACCCAAAGTAGTTGATTTAAATAGTCCCTTGGTGTGTCCTTTGATTCACGGAGTGGCAGCATCCTTCCAGTGATTTATGACGTGTTTCTACCTACTATGCGAATCTGCAATTGGTATTTAATAGAATAGGTTAAGAGGGTTAAGAGTTAACCCATCAGTATTACTGGTGGGAGCAACCTGCTTACAGACGGCGGCAACACAAGATTTGTAAAATGCTAAAAACGGCTTTCACGCGCTACCGCCCGGAGAATTGTTATTGTTGACTCAGATCGATAGAATCGGTCGTCAATGCGTCTGGCAACAAGCAGACAAAACAACAAATAAAAGTGAGTGACACAATGAACCAAACGGTTAGTGCAAACGGTATCAGTATGGCTTATCGGTTTGACGGGCCGGAACACGCACCCATAGTGATGTTGAGCAATAGCCTGATGTCCAACCTTTCCATGTGGAATCCGCAACTAACCGCGCTCACTGAATCCTTTCGTGTACTCCGTTATGACACACGCGGTCATGGCGCGACTGACGCCCCCGCTGGCCCTTACTCGATACAACTTCTAGCGGAAGATGCGATCGGGTTACTGGACGCATTAAACGTCAAGCAGGTTCACCTTGCTGGCCTTTCAATGGGCGGCATGATTGCACAATTCATCGGCGCAAATTATCCAGACCGAGTGCGCTCATTAATGCTTTGCGATACCGCCAGTGAGATGCCGACACTTGCGATGTGGAATGATCGCATTTCAACCGCCGAAAACGATGGCATACCGGCATTAGTAGATCCAACCCTGAAGCGTTGGTTTACCGCGCCATTTCTTGCCAGCGCAGATCCAGCCATTGAAAAAGTCGGCGACATGATTCGCACAACTACCACGATCGGCTATGTCGGCTGTGCCAGTGCTGTGCGGGACATGAGCCAGACAGCAATACTGTCAAAGATCAAAGCACCCACCATTATTATTGTTGGAGAAGACGATCCTGCCTGTACTGTCGAGCAGTCGCGCGTGCTTGAAGGCAATATTGACGGTGCGCAACTGGTCATACTGAAAAATGCCGCGCACCTTTCCAATATTGAACAGGTTGAAGCCTTTAATACGGCGCTTTCAACCTTCTTGAATAATCAGCACACCAATGGTTAAGGCACCGCATTGCTTTTGTTTCTGGCCAGACCGTGGATCAATCTGATCGAACTCGAATGAGTCATTGCCAGTGCGTATCAGTAACCCAACATCGGGCCGAATTTATTGGCCTTTTTTTGAGAAATTCACTTAACGGAATTCAGGCTGTTTTTGTTGATGAGAATTGATCGCTAGCGCATCAGCAACACACTGACTTGCGCGCCCAATAGTGGCATTCCAATGCGAATGAAGAAACCTGCCGCGAAACAAATATAAGTAACTACAAAATCGAAAACACTTAACGGCTCACCCGTCTTTCCAATGCTTCGATCATTTTTGTCAACACGCTTACAATTTTCTTCAGGCGTATTGAATTATAAAAAACTCTCCACATAGGGATTAAACCCAGTAATTAAAGTCTCTTGAATCCCGATTTTATGCCACGAAGTTGTGGCTATGATTAATAAAAACGTATACCAATTCGATAAAGACAACTCCGGACCAACGGGCAACCATAAGCCGTTTAATGCCACCAGTCTGGAGGCGGTTCCGCTACTTCCTGTGTATGAAGGCGTGCTCTTCCCAAACATGACGGTTGGCATCCACCTTGACGATGCGCAAAAAAAAGATGCACTGCAGGCGACAATGCCTGAGTCGCGAGAAGTACTGGTCGCATCAATGATTAAGGGCGGCAATATGGCTGAGCAAACCGGCAAGCTGGTGAGTCGGGCCAGAGTAGTCCGCTTCAACAGGGTTGATAATGGCATGATGGTGATTGTCGAAGGTTTGACCCGTAACAGACTTGATGAAGTGCGCGGCCAGGCACCCGCTTACACTGCGATCGGTTCCAAAGTTGTAGAATCCGACGCACCCGCAGACGATGAATACTGGCAGGCCGCCCAACGAAATTTACGAGAAGCAGCAAAATCACTGGTTTCTGCAGCACATGAAGTAGCGGATCAGGTAGCCACCGCACTGGATCATATCCAACAGCCCGGCGCACTGACCGACTTTCTAGCAGCCAACTTAAATCTACCGGGCGAAACCAGGCTTGCTTTGCTTAATGAGTTAAATATAGTCAAGCGCGTTGATCGCCTGAAAGCTGCTGTCGACGAGCAACTGCGTATTGTCTCTCTGCAGGAAAAACTACGGGAAAACGTCCAGCATGAACTCACTGATGCGCAACGCAAGGCCTATCTGCGTGAACAGGTGCGTGCTATACAGAAAGAGCTTGGTGAGGGCGAAGGCTCTGACGAGACTGTTAATGAGCTACGGGCGCGCCTTGAAGAGGCCGGTATCCCCGAGCAGGCTGACGAGCAAGTGCAACGCGAACTGGATCGACTGGGGCGGTTGTCCAGCGGCAGTCCAGATTACGCAGGCACAATTGACTATCTGGAAACTGTAGCGGCGCTTCCGTGGGCTAAACGCAGTAATGGCCAGATTGATCTACCTGCTGCCGAGGAAGTGCTTAACAGCGATCACTACGGTCTCGATAAAGTAAAAAGACGCTTGCTCGAGTACCTGGCCGTGCGAAAACTCAACCCGGAAGGTCGCAGTCCGATTTTATGTCTGGTGGGTCCGCCGGGTGTGGGCAAAACTAGTCTGGGTCAATCGGTGGCGAATGCAATGGGGCGGGAGTTTGTGCGAGTTGCATTGGGTGGTGTGCGTGATGAAGCAGAGATTCGCGGTCACCGGCGTACTTACGTTGGGTCAATGATGGGCCGCATCATGACCGAACTAAAACGGGCTGGAACCCGTGACCCGGTCATGATGCTGGACGAGATCGACAAGATGGGTTCAGATATGCGAGGCGACCCGTCCAGTGCATTGCTCGAGGTGTTAGACCCGGCACAGAATCAGGCGTTTGTTGATCACTATCTTAATCTGCCATTCGATCTGTCACAGGTGGTATTTATTACCACGGCAAACGTACTTGATACCATTCCTGCGCCACTGCGTGACCGCATGGAGATCATTACCTTGTCTGGTTACACCCCAACCGAGAAACGCGAGATCGCTGTGCGGTATCTTGTCACTCGTCAGCTCAAGGAAAACGGTCTGCAGGCAGAGCAAGTCAGCTTTGACGATGACGCGATAGAGTTTGTTATTGATCAGTACACGCGAGAAGCCGGCGTCAGGTTGCTTGAGCAAAAGCTTGCTGCCGTTATTCGTTCTGGTGCGGCGAGGGTGGCCAAAGGTGAGATAAGCCGTTTTAATATTGACCGGGAATCAGTAGAAAAGGCGTTGGGTGCTCCACACGGTGTGCGGGATAGAGTCGACTCCGAACCACGCGTTGGCATGGTGAACGGACTGGCGTACACGCCGGTAGGTGGTGAAGTGCTACCCATAGAAGCCGTGCAATATGATGGTGCTGGCAAGTTGCGACTCACCGGTCAACTCGGTGCTGTCATGCAGGAATCAGCACAGGCAGCCGAAAGTCTGGTGAAGAGTCGCGCAAAGGAATTGGGCATTAAGACTGACTTTGCTACCGCAGACACCCACTTACATGTGCCAGCTGGTGCAATACCAAAAGATGGTCCGTCTGCAGGTGCTGCGATGTTTGTTGCACTGGCGTCTCTAAACAGCAACCGCAAGGTGCGTGGTGACATCGGTATTACCGGGGAAGTTAACCTTCGGGGCGATGTGTTGCCTATTGGCGGGCTGTCAGAGAAAACTCTTGCGGCACTGGCCGCGGGAATAAAAAAGGTGCTCATTCCGCGTGGCAATGAAAAAGATATACCGGAGTTACCACTGGAAGTCCGTGAGTCACTGACTATCGTTCCAGTCGATACGGTTGATGATGTGATTGAACTGATGCTGGTGGCTTAGCCACATCACACACCGGGCGGTTTTTCAACTGCCCGGTATTAATATTCGCGCTATTTTCGCTAGAACTGTTTTGCATGCCACTTTCGGCTGCTAATTGATCAACGCGTCAGAGCAATTAGAGCGAAGCAGGGTGCCTAAGCTCAGAGGTTCATATACCCCGCGGCAACGGTGCCTGAGTGTACTTGTTTACTGTTGAAGAATTACACGGCCACCAAGCCGGATATTTATAAATAACCGGACTGGCGAGCTGGTGATAAACATGAAGAATTTTAATGCGCAGGAAGGTATGCCGGGTAACAACCCGGTTCTAAAAAAATGGCCGATCAACGTCGAATGATGCTCAGGCAGATAATCTGAAGGTTCTATTTTTAACCAAACATGTTCAGTAGCGCGGATAGTGAACACGCTCGGGGTCAAGTCTGAATCTGTATTATTTATGCATTCATAAACTCGTTTCGATAACTTCTAGCGCTACTCATCGGCTTGACGATGTTTTAAAGCGGTATAAGTCGAGACTAGATCCCAAGGGTATTAAAGCCTGACCTTTTCCGATTTGTTCTCCGTTACTGAAGCTCTGGTCCTGAAAGAGATATAAAACCGACACGCTCTGCGTGTACATACGTTACCGCAATTAGCTGGCCTTCCTGTTCAAAGATTCTAAGCGGTTTTCCGGTTAGGGTTTCAGCGCTCTGATATTGCAGGTTTTCATCATAATATTCGACTCTTCCCCCCGTGAACGGTGAGATGCCAACCGCGAATACTCCTTCATTTGTCCAAAACCCGGTCAACAGATTCTTGAACTCGGTAAGGTACCTCAGCGTGGTGCCATCGTAGACGCTGGAATTGCCAACAAACACTTTGGAGCGATCCTGACTCAACAGGATTGGTGGCTGTGGGCTATAGGTTGCCGAACCGTTTTCCGATGCGGACGAGAATACTTTACGCTGAACATTCCCTTGATCATTTAGTTGATCGTATCGGATTTCGGATGCCAGCATATCCATATAATAGAGCCTGTTAGTCAAGTTGTCCCAGGTCGAGGTCACTGCCGAGTCAGATTTGCTAACCCGCTTATCAATCCCAGCGCCCTGATGATTATAGTATTGACTGAACTCGGTAAAAACGTCTGTGTGCTCTACTTTGATAAAATTGCCAGCGTTACTGAGATAGGCAATCGGGCCTGGCATCGACAATAAATCGATTACCGCCGGATCTGGCTGCTGCAGTGACAGATATGACACGGATCCATTCTGATATCCGACATATAGACGCTCCATTGACGGTGAATAAGCTACAGCGGTAGCGCTAGTGGGTTCGTCGTCGTTATCTCGTTCTATTCGAAAAGGCTTTAAAAAAGTCTGCCGTTTGTGGTCCCATCGCGAGACAATTTTCTCTGCCAAGTGGACCACGTGAATAATATCGTTAGCAGTGGCGAAAATAGACACCGGTTTAGTGGCTGGCAGGACAGAATCATATCGGCAATGTTCACCGTTGCCATCCGCCGCTCGAAAGCAGGACCAGTCATCAGGGAAGGCATCCAGTGTTAAACCACTGGTACTGTCGCTGGCAGTGTAGCCATTGTTCCAGCGATCAGGTGCTCCATCTCTGTCTGTATCTACTGACGCTGCGGGGTCGTCTGGAAAGGCATCCAGATCGTTTGGCACGGTATCATGGTCGCTATCTTCAGAGGGCTGAAAAACGGTGGACACGTGTCGGTTATTGCTGTTCGACATCACGTGGTACTTCTCGTTATGTGCAAACAACCTTGACGCTTTCCCCTTGATGGCAGTGGTTTCCTGAATTTCCCCGTCGCCGTTGTATCGTACCAGCCGACTGATTTGGCCTTCTACATGCAACGCGATAATGTCACCGTTTGGAAGCCACTTTGCGTCCTGTAGCTGAAATGGAAACGGCTTAGACGGTTCAAGCGTATCAGTAAAGAATGTTGATCCAGTACCCACAACAAATTTCGTTTCATCATCCGAAGCGATAAGCGGAGCGCTGATACTATTTTTTTCTGTATAATCAACGTGGTGTCTGTTACGGGCTTCACCGTTTGTTTGATTAATTTCAAGCGATCTTATAGCGCTTTGATCATCGAGATAAACAAGCTTATTTGCTGTTGAAAGCCACAGAATATCCACGCCAGGTGTTGAGTAGTAATAATCAAGCTCGGATATTCGATTGACTTCTGTGGCAAAAGAGTCGAACAATACGATGTCTGTGGAATCTGTAGGTTCCAGGATTGAGATGAAATTACCAGCCTCAGTCAAATTGGTTATTGGCCCCTGTGATTGATGGAAGGTGACAGATGTCAATGAATCTGGATCAATGTACATCAGCACACCGGAGGTGTAACCCACATACAGTCGCTCGTGATTCCGTGAGAATTCGATTTCTTTGACTCTATCTTTGCCATTCGCATAGCCTTCCAATACCGCAGAACCGTCCCAACTTTGCTGTTCGAGGTTGTACTTAAAAATCAGTTTCTGTTTAGAATTGATCAGATAGACGTGACCGCTGTCATCGTACTCGATAAAATCTGCAGAGTGACTGTAGGTATAAATACAGTTGTCTTTAAAAGTTTCAGCTTGTACAGAGCAGGCAGAGTCCAGTGGCCAAGTGTCGTCAGAATCTTTGACGCCATCATTGTCATCATCCAGATCCGCATTATCGCCTGTTCCATCTTGGTCATGATCTAGTTGTTCCAGGCTATCGAGTGGAAAAGCATCGAGATCGTCAGGCGTGCCATCATTGTCATCATCTAGGTCCGCTACATCGCCTGTTCCATCTTGGTCATGATCTAGCTGTTCCAGATTATCGAGTGGAAAAGCATCCAGTTCGTCAGGCGTGCCGTCATTGTCATCGTCTTGATCAATGTGGTCGGGCAGACTGTCGCCATCGGTGTCGATGCCAATGGCACTGGCGGTATCAGGCGCTCTTAGCTGTTCATTGGTTGCGGTGTCATTACACCCGCAGGCACTGACAAGTGTGATAATGAGTATTGCGTTAAACACTTTTTTTGTAAAAGCAGTTAACGAGCTGAAATGACTTACAAATAATACCAGACTACTACTGAACACTGATCACATCCTTCAGATATACATCGGGCGGAAGCAATCGCCCATAAAAAGGATAGCGTTTGATGTTTCCATAACATTAAGTGTAATCCACGCTGTGCGCCATCACTCATATTCGAGCGCCCTACAGTTTTCTCTTGTCTTTCGATGAAGGCCTGTGCCCACCTGTATTGCGGTATAGGTAGAACCTATGCGAATCGCCCTGGAAGAGTTCGGGCAGAGCTTGGGGTTTATCTATCTGAATTCTGTTTTAAAGTGGTTTACGTCGGGGCGTGAATTCGATGGTAGACCCGGGATATTTATAAATTCAAGCCTGTAAGTTGGTGGCTCTGCCCTGAAACTGACCGCCGCCGACTATTTCACGTATATGGCTACCTTGGTGCAATCAGGCAGAGGAAGTTCAGGCTTCAGACCACGCTTACGGTATGGGGCAAATGCAGCCCTGACAATAGGTCGACGGGTTATTGTAAGATACTACCGGGTGGGATATTGTTTTACCGTACACACACAAACGCCATCTCGCCGATGGTTCCCTGAAAGGTGCCGATGGTGGAGTGCGACTGTCCGTCAATGATCTAATACAGCTGCTCAATGCTGATTCTCACGGTTGCAATCGATTAAGATTGATGGCGGTATGTATTTATTGAGATCTGCCCATGAGCCATTACGCCCGCTACTGGCGTTGTGCCCTGCAGGTTAACTCACTGGATCGTAGTTGAATCGGGAACCAGGAACCAGACCATAAATGACTAACCACTCAAAGCTAGCGATTCAGGAAGTCACAAACGCGCTGCTGGATCTCCCATCCCAGTTACCGGAATCCGGTTTCGCGTGTCGCATGACTGTGCCAGCAGATTGCCTGTCAGTGGATGTCACCGGTGTAGGACACATTCGGTTGCCGGTGACCCCTAACCGGGCTAAAACTCTGATCAAAGTCGCACGACAGGCACCGTTTGGGCGGCGTGAAAAAACACTGACTGATCTTGCCGTCCGCAATGCCTGGGAAATAGCAAAGTCCAGAATCAGGATTGATAAACGTCAGTGGAATCACGTATTGAATCCAGCTCTCAAGAGGATTGGCCAGCAGCTTGGACTACAGGAGGGTGAACTCAAGGCAGATCTCTACAAGATGCTGGTGTATGAACCGGGACAGTTTTTTGCACCACATCGTGACTCGGAGAAAGAAGACGATATGCTAGCCACGCTGGTCGTGGTGCTTCCGTCAGCGCATCGTGGCGGTGCGCTGGTTGTTGAACACCAGGATACGCGTAAACAGTTTTTCAGTCATCGCACCGCATCAAACAAACTGGCCTTGATCGCCTTTTATGCCGATTGCCAACATGAACTTAAACCGGTCACTGAGGGCTACCGTATCGCGCTTACTTACAATTTGTCCTATAAGGCACTGGCCGGAAAGACGCGAAAGAAAAAGGTGTCGAAGGTTGTCCCGAATTCCGGCAATACGCAGATACAAAGTGCGCTCGATAGTTATATGTCGGAACCATCGAATGTTCAACCGCTGGTGGTGCTGCTCGATCACCAATATTCAAAGAAGAGTTTGCGGTGGTCAAGTCTTAAAAATATGGATCGAGTTAGAGCGCAGGCTTTAGAATCAGCATTAGATACACAACACTCTCGTGCTGGCTATCATCTGAATCTGGCATTGGTAACGCTGAGTGAAACTTGGTATGCGACAGATGATCGCTTCGATCCCTATGAACGTGGCCGGGGTAGTTATGGTTACCGCGGTGATTGGGAGGATGACGAATGGGATGACGATGATCTGGATGAAGAAGAGGCTGAGCAGGATTCGAAAGATCACGCGCAGCTCACCCTGCATGATTTAATAGAACAATACGCAAAGCTTGAACATTGGCGGGATCGTACGGGCAAGCCGTTGGGGTTTGCCCCATTGACTATGAACTCAGCGCCACTCGTCGCCTGCACGCAGCTGGACAAGCTTAAGCCTGCAAGCACCTACTTTGAAGATGATACCGGTAATGCCGGTAATACTCTGGATCGAACTTATCATCGCGCCGCCATTGTCATTTGGTCTCAGCAGTCGCACAGTCATGTGCTGGCTGATATCAGTCTGCATCAACTGTTTAAATACTGGCAGGATACGCTCAAAGGCAAGAGTCCTGCTGAGTACCAGACAGCGTTGAGCAGTATTGATCTGGAAGACAGGCTATGGCGCTATGCCAGTGACGAAGGAACGTTTGCGACATTGTTGGAGTTGCCGAGTAATTGCGATGACCAGGAGTTGTGTGTCAAGATCCTTAAGCCGTTCGAAATCGCTGCGTTAACTCCTGCACGGTTGCCGAAGTTTACGCAATTGGCGAATCGCTATGGCGAGGCGTTCTATGCCACTGTATTCAATCATTGGACGAGCAATGAGTGGAAGAAACGCGGCTGGTTTGGCTGGGTGAAAAATCTGAAACGCTTCATTAAGAACAGCCATGTTCACCCGCATCCCGCACTAAACAAAACGTCAATTTTGCTGTTCGATCGTTTCAGTGAAGAATGCAATCGTGTAATCGGGAAGAAGCAGTCATTGAAGTTTGATGAATGCGATGACGACGGGCAAAAAGGGGCGGTATCCGGCGCGACGCTGGTGGCGACCCTTCAGGCCGCACTATTACTGGGTGATACAAAGCGTTTAGCTAATTTGCAAAATACCATTCTGAAGAATTCTGACAATTGCGACTCACGTGATTTGGTATTTTTATTGGAAAAATGCGGTCCGCAACGCATCACCATTAAGTCTTTCTACAACAAGCTGCGTAACATGTTGGAAAAACGCCTGCTAACCGAAGCAGACAGTCATAAACGCGCAACTGACGATTGGCGAATCTCACATCAGATTAACTGTAATTGCGCGTTGTGCGGTCAGTTAAAGTTGTTTCTAAGCAGTGCTCAACGACAAACACTCGATATTCCAGCAGTCAAAGCCAAAAGATTGCATATACATCGAGCAATCGATGCTCAACGGTTGCCGGTGTCGCATACAACAACGAGAACCGGAAGCCCTTACACGCTGAATCTTGTTAAGAAAAAGGCGCATTTTACATTGGAAAATAAACGACGACAGTCGAAGTTGAAATTGTTGGATCGGGTTCGATCGGGTTCGATCGATAGAAGTGTGAATGATCAAAAAATCACTTCTCCATCTCATTTCTAATTATCGCGCCCAAAATTGGTAGACCTGGACAGGCAGACAGATCAGAGCGGATAAGCTTGGTTCAATTGACGAACAACTGCCAGGTATCTTACAGAGACTCGATATAGAGGAGGATCACTGCCTGTTACATGACGCAGAATTTGAAAGTAGTTTTAAGTCGCTGGTTGAATGCAAATCGCCAACGACCGAAAAACGCTGATGATGATTTGGGATAGGTTTTAGCGTAAATAGTCCTCAGATTCAGCTATTTGAGGCCAATTGTGGCGCAATCGATATTATTGCGCCATAATTGCGCCATCGAATATGGCGCAATTTAAGTTATTGCGCCGAATAATACGCCGGAATTCATCCAAGTGACTATCAAATCTGACCTCATTCAGTCTGTGATCGAATCGCCGGATGGTATAACCATATCTGCATTGGCAGAGGTCTATCCGGACATATCGCGCCGAATGTTGCAGCGCCATCTCAAAGACCTGGTTGATCAACAGTCAATTGTTGCGGTGGGAAGTGGGCGTGGGCGTAGGTATCGAGGCCCAATGGAGTGGGGCGGTGACATTGCCGATATCCGTACAGCGTATGCGATAGCGTTTTCTGCAGACAGTCAGGAAATTCTCCGTTACGTCAACCTGCCGTTAGCCAGCCGAACACCAGTTGGTTACCAGTTTGATTTTCTCGATGAGTATCAGCCAAACAAGACGCACTACTTGTCTGCATCACTTCGTCAACAGCTATTCAAAATGGGTAGCACCACACCGCTTGATGCACCAGTTGGCACCTATAGCAGGGCGATACTTAACCGTTTGCTAATCGATCTGTCGTGGGCATCAAGTCAGCTTGAAGGCAATACCTACACGAGACTGGATACAAGAGAATTAATAGAGCACGGTAGAGCCGGGCATGGAAAGGCGGCTATCGAAACGCAGATGATTCTGAATCATAAATCTGCAATAGAATTTTTAGTCGAAAACATCGAAGCTGCAGGGTTTAACCGACACACCCTTGCCAATCTACACAGTCTGTTATCCGAGAATTTGTTGGCCAACCCGGCAGATGAAGGCCGTATACGTCAGCAACCTGTGGAAATAATGAGTAGTGCCTATCGACCATTGTCCACTCCCCAGACGCTGGAATCTCAGTTGGATATTGTGCTTGAGAAAGCGGATGCGATCGATGATCCGTTTGAGCAATCGTTTTTTATGATGGTGCATCTGCCGTACCTGCAGCCGTTTATAGACATTAACAAGCGCACGTCCCGACTCGCCGCCAACTTGCCTTTGTTTCGAGCCAATCTGTGTCCACTAACATTCATTGGTTTGCCGGAAAATAGCTACAGCGCTGCGTTACTCGGCGTGTATGAGTCCACGCGTGTCGAGGCATTGAGGGATGTCTATGTCTGGGCATATGAACGCTCAACACAGGAGTACCTCGCAATAAAGCAAAACCTGGAAACACCAGATCCATTACGCCTGCAGTGGCGTCAATTTATAAAGCAGACTTTGCACGACGTGTTAAGCCAGCCGGGTTTGGACCCATTGGCAGTTATTATGGGTGAAGTTAATCGCGATGTTCCAAAATCAGAACAGGAAGAGGTTCGTGCCCTGATTATTGAGGAGCTAAAGCGCGTACATATCGGGGTTTTGGCAAGGTACAGAATCCGGCCGTCTCAATTTGAACAATGGGTTGCAGTGCACCGCAAGTCTGGGTGATGAGAGGCTGATCCCAATCGGCTAATACTTGCGTGCAAGCAGGTTAGCAAAACACCCACACTAAACTCGGATAGAAACATGGTTCTCATTTTCCTTAGAGCTTTGAGTGTCCGCATTAGCCCGATGATTTAGGGTGGGTGTCTGCCTATATAATTCCATAATTTTTTCGCTCAATCAAATATCGAGACCTGACCTGAATTCGATGGTAGACCCCGTAATTTTTTTGCACGCCGGTAGGTGGTGAAGTGCTACCCATAGAAGCCGTGCAATATGATGGCGCTGGCAAGGTGCGACTCACGGTCAACTCGGTGCTGTCATGCAGGAATCAGCACAGGCAGCCGAAAGTTTGGTGAAGAGTCGCGCAAAGGAGTTGGGCATTAAGACTGACTTTTCTGCCGCAGACACCCACTTACAGGTGCGGGGGGATGTGTTGCCTATTGGCGGGCTGTCAGAGAAAACTCTCGCGGCACTGGCCGCCGGAATAAAAAAGGTGCTCATCCTGCGTGGCAATGAAAAAGACATACCGGAGTTACCACTGGAAGTCCGTGAATCACTGACTGTCGTTCCGGTTGATACGGTTGATAACGTGATTGAACTGATGTTGGTGGCTTAGCCACTCACATACCGGGCGGTCTTATTAGCTGCCCGGTATTAATATTCGCGCTATTTTCTCTGGACCTGCTCTGCTTGCTACTGACGGCTGCTTAGTGATCAACACGTTAGAGCAGGTGGCGCGCCGCAGGGTGTCTAACTTCACAGGCGTATATACTCCGCGGCAACGGAAGCTGTGTGTATGCAGACACATCTAGCGGTTCAACATGCTTTGCTCCCTATGAAAAACTTACTATTTTTTGCTTTCCTCAATGGCTGCAATGGCTGCAATGGCGGCACGTGCCGCGACCACTAAGGCTTCGGGTAGAGCCGGGTGGATATGAATCAACTGGATTATTTTGCGAATATCGTTGTCCAAATGCATCAACATCATGATCTCATGGATCATCGTGGATGACTCAGGACCGATCAGGTGGCAGCCTAGCACTTCAAAAGTTGTTGAATCTACAATGAGCTTAGTGCGTGGGTAGCTGAGTCGGGTAGACATAGCTCTGGCGCTGAGGGCCCAATCTTCGATGACTGTAACGTATGGGCGACCGCTGGCAGCAGCTTCTGTTTCAGTCATGCCGGTGGCGGCGACTTCGGGGTTAGAGAACACGGCGTGTGAAATAGCGCCATAGTCGATCGGTGATGCAGTGCCTCTAAGGATGCGGCTTTGTACGAATTTGGCTTCGAACGTAGCGATGTGTTGAAGTTGGTAACGTGTAGCTGCATCACCAATGGTATAAACGCCGGCTACTGAAGTTTGCAAGAATTCGTCACGCACGATACCGCCGCGCTCATCGAGTGTTATGCCAGTGTTCTCTAGGCCAATGGTGTCGATGTTTAGCTGACGGCCGATAGCGTAGAGTAATGCCTCTGTCTGATGAGTGCCACCGGTATTGAGCTGTAAGCTAAACTGCTTACCGTCGTGGCTGGCTGATTCAATAGCGGTGTTGAAGTGGGTGTCAACGTTCTGCGTGAACTGTTCTTTGAAGATCGAAGAGATATCATCGTCCTCAGCGGGTAATAGCCGATCGTCGATCACCATTACCGTGGTCTGCACACCAACCGCATCGAAGAAGTTGGCGAGTTCAACGGCGATAAACCCACCACCGATAATAGTAATGGACTTTGGCACTTCGCCCTTTAGCGGGAATAAATCGTCGCTAGTCCAGATGGGCATGTCTGGAAACGGGCCAGGGCGTGGACGGCTTCCGGTGGCAATGACGATTTCAGGGGCTGTCAGCTGCTCGCCGTTAACCTGTACCACATGATCTGAAACAAAGGCACCGTGGCCGCGATAGAGGTCAAGTGTTTCCGGGTGTCTGGACTGGTATCGTGCGTCAACATGACTTGACCACTCGTTGGTATCGCCAATCATACGAGCAACATCCATTGATTTTATCTCGGCATCGATAAAGTGTTCGGAGGCCTCTTGCACTTTGCGAGCTACTTCGGCAAAACCAATCAGTAGCTTTGACGGTACACAACCACGGTTAGGGCAAGAGCCGCCTAGTTTGTCACGTTCAATGAGAGCAACGTTTTTCCCAGCTGTAGCCACCGCAACCGCAAGATCAGAGGCGCGCCCGCCGCCAATGACTATCAGATCGTAAGTTTTCATGCGCAAGTCTCGACTGTGTAGAATGAGACCACTTTAGTTTAACTGCATTGTACGGAACAGTTACTTATCAGAATCAAGTGTTAATACACCCTAGTGTTGCATAAAATTTCGAGTCCAGGAGCTTATAGAGCTGTATATGAGGCGCTGCACGGAATTTTTGCTGAATTGAGCTTAGTCATTCTAAGTGATGTTCAGGAAAAGTGAGTACAGCGCCTTAGATGCGGCTATAGAAGCAGCGCAGCGGTTCTGGGCCGTAATTTTTTGCAACGCTAGGGTA
>JAVCKV010193828.1:0-48562 GCA_032274145.1 Herpochondria borealis | reverse complement strand
GTCACCTTATCATGGGCCTTCTGCAACAATTTGTCAGTGAGATACCTCTGAAGGAGCATATGGACCACATGAGGCCAAGTGCTCGCCATCCCAAGCCCCTCCACTCTAATACCGGAAGAGATCTGGGTCTGGTAGACTTCCTTGAATTTCACGTCCAAGAAGTAGGTGACAATACGCAAGGCCATCCCTTCCGACTTATTGAAGGCTTCAAGCGCCTCCTTGAATTTCTTCGGGAAGTGGAGGAGCTCGATCGGATTGGAACCATCAAATGTCCCTAGAGTCGTGTAAAGGCCGTTGATCCGCTTCTTCAGATGGTGCAGGTGACCTAGATCGTCCTCGCTTGGAATACTGGATGTGTTACGGAGACGATGTATGCGGTAATCAACCACATATTGGAATGAAGGCAACATCGTCTTAAGCGGTTTCAAGCCAGATAAATACAGGCCAAGGCCGGGGGGCTTCTCTCTTCTGTCTGCGTCACAACTGGATGAAGGGGTTCTGGAGTACTAGAATTTGTGACGGGTGGGACAGAAAACACTGAAGCGATTTTGGCGGTCGGAATTGGCGCGCCATGCGAATAGCACGCCGCTTGCGGCCTAGGATTGGGGTCAACATCACATAGTCCACTTGAGACCTTTCGATGTGGTCCCTTGCAGACCCAAAGTCTGTTCCCCAACGCGGTGCAGAGGTGGAGGTCTGGGGCTGTACGGGCACATGGCCATCCGAGATTGGCTGGTCCGCCTTCGACGGAGGATGCGACGGGGGATTTTCAACCACTCCGAACTGGGCAAATTGCTTCTCAATGGAGCCCAGTTTCGACTTGATCGCGAGAACATCGGACTTACTTCCGGCGAGTTCCTGGCCTTGGGCGCCAACAGATGACTCGGCGCCTTCTGCTCTGTTTGGGCTCTCTTTCACCTCAGCGCATATGTTACTCATCTCATTCATCATTATCTGCTTGGACATGGTTGCGTTTGTTTGCGCAGAGGCGGAATTTTGCCACACATCTGCCAGGCACAGTCGAATCAATTCCATTGTCTTCCCCAGGTTATCGATCCCTTGTTCAAATTCATGAAGGACAGCCGATAAGTTCACGTCTACGTTTTTGCCCAACACTACTTCACGAATCTTTTTTGACCAAGGCTGGGTCGAGGTGGGTTGGGCTTCGTGGGGTCCAGAAGGCGATATATTTGACATATGAGGAGGGAGATCGAAGGAGAAGCAAGGGCTAGGAGGTTTCTGCGGTAAGGGGAGGGAACCCTTACCAATACATCATCATCGTCAAGTCCCCGCTTCGGCGCAACATCTTGAGCATCATTATTGTACGCAGGCCCTGCTTGCTTTTGGTTCATCATCTCATTGCCTTTAACATCAGCATTATGTCCAGCTCTCCCGGCATCATCATCAAAATCGTGTCGCGCCTCCTGCCCGTCGTTCTTCGGTTCTTCAACAGGCGCCAGGCGCCTTCAGCGCCTTATTGTGCTGATGTGGGAGTGACGCCTTCGGCGCCACGTCATCAGAACTCTTTTCCATCGTCTTTTTGACTTCTGAGTGCCGCTGAAGGTGCTGGGAATCTCACTGGGCGCCTTTCTTGTTATTTGGACACAAGTACCATCGTCTTTTAGGCACTGCTGCGCTCCATGCCGCTCGCGCGACGCCACGGGGATTGCAGCGCGCAGAAGAAGGTCATATTAGGGCGGCTCACGCTGCGCATTTGTCGCAAGGAGAAGGGCGTGCCGGTAAGTTTTCTGCAGTCGAAAGGCACGAGTGGCAGTGGCCGTACGAAGAGGTAGAGACGGTTGGATTCGTGGTGCAGATAAGCGGACATCATTGATGTGTGCGCTTCTGTTCTACCCGCGGGCGCTAAACCCTCAGCGCGGAGATTTAGTACTACCTTCAATATAAATGGAAGCACCCTGCACCTAGCTACCGAATTATTCGGCGGACCGAGTAGCACAGCGGTGACCAAGCAGCACTATTAATAGCATATTCACTCTCCGTTATTCCTCTAATGTATCTTGACTCTTTTGTTTTTCTAGTCCTGAATATGTCAACTAGTCGTCAAAAAGCAATACAAAAGTATGAACTAAGTATTTAAGAGGGTATTATAAAGTTACGCCTGTATTGAAAGTCTTGGTCTTGTAAAAGGACATTTTTCTGCTCTGATCGGCGAAATTATATAAAAAGAAATATTTCTAAATCTTGAAGTTGTTTCTATGACACCGTCGTCCATTTGGTAGGTCCGTTTTATGGATTTTTGAAAAAAGACTCCTCGCAAAATATTATTTTAATACTACTGCCTTCCTTCCCTTCAACAGATTAATCCTTTTTTGTTCTTAGAGCAACTGTATTCGTGCTCAGGGTTACCGAGCGATGAAATAACAGATTTGAGAAGTGGATAGTGTTTCTCAGACGTTGCCGGCCTACTGGTGGCGATCTAGTTTTCATGTATAGTAGGCATACATCGTATGCATGATGACGCCAATTGTTATGTGTGCAGCAAATGAGTGGATGTTCCTGTAGCGATAATTGCGCGCGGCCTCGACTGTAGTTCGAGTTCTTCTATTGGCCGAGCATACTCCTTGTTTTGCAGTACAAATTAAAAAATTGAGTCTACTTGACTACTCCACTCGATGCTCAGTTATGAAGCGGAACGGATCTTCAAATTGATCGCATAATCAGAATATTTAATGTTTCAAACACCATCTGTGCTACTTCGTACCGAACAAACTCATTTTATTCAGTTAATTTGAGCACAAGTAGACTTGCTCTTGCAAAATGAAGTTTTACAAAATTTGTATATACAACACATGTTTGCGCATAATACAAAAGTTTTTTAATTTAATTATAGAATTTTTTATTGAAACTGGAAAATATGTTTTGATAAAATTATTACTTAGGTTGGGTAACTCCAAGATGCGATGAGATGCGAGGAAAACACTTCCAAACTTCATTTCGAATTTACCATCATATGCTGAAGAATTGTCAATTGTATTACACTAGACAGTAGTTCTTTTGTATTTGAAACCCCAATCGGAATAATTTTTCCTGAAAATAGAAATTCTTCAATCTTTACAAGTTGTAAATTTTTTATGTTTGCAACACTACTATTCTCAATTAAAATTTTAGGTACGCATGGAACCTCATATCAACGAAAAGTTATACCATTGTCACAACTACAAGGCCCTATTCCTTCTAATTATGTCTGTAATTTTATTTATGAAATAATTAAATATTCGTGAGAATATTGAACATATCATTTTCAAGCGCAATACGCTTTAAAGGAACCACGCTTACCATGCTTACTTTAAGGTACATTGCCCTTAATTGAAAAATACTCATCCTAGTCTCACGAACGTTTCAAAAAATTCGATAATAAAATCATAGCCATATCCTTTAAGGACACTGTGCTTGGCAGACAATTGTGTTCTTAATAATTTCTCCGATTTTAAATATTTTCAACACATTTCGAAAGGCGCATATCTAGTAAATGAAAAATATAAACAACGACAATGTTTGATTAATTCATGCGACAGGAATAATATCTTTTCCATAGAGTTTTCTTTCTTATTAGAATTTTTTTACATTCTTTTTGTGACCTTCTAGACTTTTAAAATCCAAAATTCAAGTTGCTCATCCTCATGTCTGGCAAATTCGAAAAGTTGTACATTTACTGAACTTCATGTTTCAGTAGGGCCTATGTTGAACCTGTGTTTATACATACAAAACGGTTACCTTTTTTTATCATGAAAACGGCAGTAGTTGCGCGAAAGTTCTAATCGAGCGGAACGGTGAACTTCTAGCGGAGGAGGCTACTTAAGTTTCTGTCACATAGTTGTCAATGGAAAGTTCTCCAATCGGGCTATAGTATGAAGTACTGCAGGAACTACTCCGTGCAGTATCGATTCCTAAATGTTAACAATTACTATCTGCATTTCATGAGCTACCCCATGGAGTATCTCCTATTCATTGATACTTCTAATACCTGGAAAGTATACCACGATATCAGCTTCGTTCTGGTGAGAAGGTCATAGATGCCGTGATTTTTTCCAACAAAATAAAAGTACGAGACAAATAGTGCACACGTGTATGTTTCAGGATTCTGACTATCAAGAAAGATCGTACTGCGAGAAATGGGACCATATAATTACTCTTGCCCTATTCATTCCATTTTTCTGTCTTTTACATTTTCTTACTTCCAAAAACCCCAAGCTTTCATTGGCTATCCTTGTGCGTGACATCGCTTCAATACATATTCCAGACAAGAAAATTCTGAAAGGTTTTTTATCGGATGCCTGGGATTTCCAACTACATTTCCCTGACGGATAAAATTGAGTTAACGCTCTATGGACGCGGATGGCGGGCACTACGAAAGTGGTGATAACCAAAACGCGAATTGCGTTATTTTATGCAAATCTAGTCGTGGTGCAAATGAATTAATTTAAACAAATGCCCACGGCGCCGTTCCAATTAATGGATTATACGCATAGGAATACTGGCAACCACTTCCTTTTTCTTCTCCGAATCTGTATTCGGTTCTATATTATTTTTACAGTTTTCCAGACCTATATTGAGAAGTTGGATCCTGCACACCAACTTTTCATACGAATTTCAGTGTGTTGAGCAGATAATGAAACTTTTATCAATGGCGCATGCTCACACTTGATATTTGAACCGACAGTAATCGGTACTGTTTCCGCTTTTCCATTGACGTGAATAAATAATCATTTATAGAGTTTCTTTACACCGACGATTAGAGTGTTTTTGATACTTCGATTCACTAAAAATATAACACTTATTGAAAGGGTAGTGTGTAAACGTCAGATTTCGAAATATTATTTAACCAGTTTAGGTACCATTTTTGGCATTATGAACTTCCATAGTTGAATAGAAAAAAAGATTCGTTGATGTCGATATTCGTGGATCAGATTGTTTTAATGCCGAATTAGGAGTGCACTCTGGAAAAGCGCATTATTTGTACTGTCCATGTGATTTTTATTATGATTTTAACAAAAAGACAGAATTGAAGATGCTTCGATCCTCCTAATAACTTTTCATTCAGCCACGCTCTAGGCTACATCTTTAGGTAAAATATTTTTAGAGTAATCGTGATAATTTGAATAATTTAAATTATTACGATTTTAGTAAAAACAAGAACAGAAACAGCCACAATTTTTCTTTTCTACTACTGCCGCTAGTGTATTCTTTTGTTCGAAGAAAAAAATCATGAGCTGCTTACACATCAATGGATCAGCTTTTTTACACTTTTAATTAACATTAAGTCAGAATTATTACACAAATTATTTTTGGACCACTAATTTGAACGTCGGCAAAAACACACTGCTAACTATTTCTCATTCGAGACTGCAACACTGATATAACAAAAAATATTACAATGACCGTTGCATTTACAAGTCAGTAAAAAGAGGCGGTATCAATTCTTCTACAAATAATTGTCATTAGAAATGCACCCGGTCTTGTCCGATGTACTCGTATCTTCGTTTGCGATTTTTATTATGAAACTGACATGTTATCATATGTAATACTAGACTTCTCTTTTAATGATTTTTTCGAACGTTCATAAGTACTTTTCATGTTGAAGTTCAAAGAAAAGTCAATCAAAGTTACATTCCAATTTCAAATAGTATCAACAATTTATAGCAGTTCGAAATCAAGAATGTATTAGTAAATTTCTTTTCAATAAATGCGAATAAACGGTCCCATGAAACTGAACCCCAATTTGACGAAGAATTGGACGTTGTACTATGAATTTTACCATTCAAAGGAAACGGGCTGAGGAAATTTTATTTAACTTCTTTGTTACCAAATATACTTACTGTTTTCGAAGCATGTTGTTTTTAGTTTTTAGTTCAAATTTCCGTTATGAGATGCATATATAGAAGAATGTTTCTAAAATCTGACGAACTTAAGAAACGTACAATATTTTTATCAGTAGCGTAGAGCGGTAGACCAAATAATGTAAGAGCTCGGCGGTCGAGTTCACGGATTTATGTTCCTTCCTAAAGAGGGATTCACAACGCTCGAAGTGTGGAGTTTCAAAACCACGGATCTTACTCAACCATAATAGAACAATCAAAAAATTCAAACAAATTAACAAGAAATATGAGAAACAACTTCGTCATTGAAAAACTTCTTCGCATGCCGCTGCCTCCGGCAACGGCCTGGAAATATCGCGTTGAAGGGGCACAGAAAATGGTTTTCGCACTTACAGCCTCTGTCAGTACCCCACCGCTCGTTCTTTCACTCTACCTGGAAGGAACCCCAGGTCCGGAGCCGATGGCACAGCCCCTGTTCCGCCGCCACCTTTCAGACTACATTGAACCGATGAGAGTGGTCAAATTATCACAATCCTATCTCAACATCCTTATGGCGACGGCACGCCCGGAACGTCCGGCTCATCGCGATGCAAAGTACGTCCCTCAGAAGGAGGCTTCTGTTCAGGTGGACGAACTTTTCCGCTTCGGGACCTCTTCCATGCTCGTAGAAATCAAGCCGAAGTGTGCAGTTCAGTCCCGATCCCGCCTTGTGCCGCCGGAGATTGCGCAGGTGCTTGGAAAATTCACAACGCCGACTTACCACATCAAGGAGTATCTCTGCAAAGGAAATAGCCCTGAAAAGCTGTACTACCCCGCTGATCTGCTCTCGGGCGACGCTGTGCGCGTACAGACTGCTTGTGATAGTCTAGTTCAAGATAACTCAACCGGTGTTCGTGTTTTTCTGCCTGAAGGTGAGACTTTGCAAGGAAATCGTGTTAGAGAATCTAGCTCGGCTTCCCTCGCAATCCGCATCGGAGTACAAGTGCTTACGGAGAGCAAGCAGCTCTGTGATGCTATCAAACTCATTCAGGCGGCTGACGTTGTCGACATCCTCGGAGCCGATATCGTCATGAAGGAACTGCAGCGTAGAATCGGGAACGAAGATGCCGAGAGCTCTGTGAAGGAGATGCTTGGAAGGGAGGGTGACGAAGAAGATTCTGATTTTGAATCGGCTTTCTCAAAGTGGACGAAGAAGATCACGTATGAGTCTTCCGCTGAGGGATTGCAGAGTCACATTGCCGAAAATCAGACACAAGCACTTGAGACATTGCAGTCCATTCCCTCTAAGTTTCTGGTAAGACTTGTTTCAGACTACCTCGAGGCCGCAGCCGCCAAGGACTGTTCTATTCTGATCTCCATGGCTCCAGAGAATACCATGGGCAAGAACGAAATTCAGAAAGCGGACTTCGCATTGGAAGTGAGCGGCACTACTTGGCGATGCAGAGCTTTGGTGATTGACATTGGGAAGAAGGGCATTGATCGGGTGACAGGGAAGTGGCCAAAAGTTGAGAAAACTCAGTATGAAGAGATGCTGAAGTTGGTTCAAAAGTAACACAGTGAGCACATCTATTCTGCTTTCATTCCAATTTTCAGAAGGAAATTTGTACACTTCGTGGGTTCTCAAGGACAATGGGTTCTCGGGAAGATGCCAATAATAGGGAAGGTCGGAATGTACACACACTTGAACAAGAGTGAAAGTGCAGTGTTTCTAGTATGCTTTAACAGTTTGTGTACTGGGAAGGAGCATTCTCCGGGTTTTGTGTCCAATTGCTTATAATTTCTAGCATATGCTACATGATATAAAAAATGAATAACCACGGTGTGGTCGTCATCAACCGATTTAAATTTCAAATTTCAATTGCAGCATAGATCCAAAATGAATTTTGTGCCTACTTGAAACACATTTCAAAGTGTTTGATGCACGAAATCGTGAAACTTAAAACATTGTCACCTGACTACAACATCGGTGAGAAAATAAGTGTTTACGATTGAGGAAAATATATGTTACGCCGCGAAATCGAGATTGAAAAAGGACAAAAAGAAGACGTTGAGAGGAAGGGGGCTCGTTTTCCAATACCCATTGCTTTTTCTGATGTGGTCCGCCAGCGACACGCAAGGGAATATCTCGTTTCTTTTATACCTTGGCTACCCGTATAGTTTTTCAGTCCAAGCTGGCTTCGATGAGCCATATGGCATAGAAAAGGCACCTGAAAATTTAAAAAATCATTAGACACGCACACAGACTGAAGAAAAGTTCATTTAGGAATACAACAATGCGATTGGAGCCTATACAATGCAGACTCACACAACAACTTTCTAGCATTGTGAAAGTCTAGCTAGCCCAGCTGTCACTTGCTTTCCCCAAACCAAGCGCTACATGTGGGGGGGAGGTGTACACGCACACCATCATGCATGTGAAAGGGGTTAGCCTTAGCAGCATTAGACTATTGAATATAATTATTCCCTCCCTCTGTTGCATATCTGGTTGCCAGCAGCTCAAAAGATCAATTTAAAATGGATGGCAGGAGGCATTGAGTTTTGAAGACATGCGATTAGTGGGGTCAGTAGCCCAAGGATTTGACATTTCCGCGTTTTTATTCGGCTATATGCTTAGAAGTCTCGATTTTGAATTGCAGGGGGTACTTATATATTTTTCAGCTAGTCTGAACCTCGAAAAGTCAGAGAAAATCATTGGGGTTTCCTTCATTTTTCTTAAAACCACTCAACTGGAAAGAGAAAATAGCATCTTTAACGTGGTTTTGGTTGTGAAATTAGATAAGTCTCAGGTGAAGTACACTAATTGAATCGTCATATGAATCCAATTTGTCATCTATTTCAGTGTAGTAGCCAAGCGCAACATCGTCAAAAAAGTGGGCAAATACTTAAGCGTTTGACTATATTTCATATTGGCACCTATAGCAACCCTTTCATAAACATGTTAGAAGGGCTCCCAGTTTTGCTCAATATCATCATATTATTTGTCATTTATATTTTTAATCCGTTATAAAATTGAAAAATGGATACTATTTGAATTTTGAGGTATGATTATGACTGCCCAAAATTCGTTGATATGGACATATCAGCAATTTGTCAAGATCATCGAATTTTGGGAAGGTGTATCAATACACTACAAATATACTAACAATATTATTATTTAATATTTAAATTGTAATGTACTTAACACTGTATTTTTGCTGATTTCATTTTTATCCAATCAACTACTACGGACAATCGCAATTTGTACGCATACAACTAAGGTTCCGTCATCTTAACCCTTGTGTGCGGATTTTTTTTATTGATTCTTCGGAATCCTTATAATTCAGTTTCAATGTATTCATAATTCGTGCGGTTAACCCAAGTGATTAGTTCTATATTGTTTTGTTAGATTTTTTCTTGCAATGATTCTTTCTATTTTCAGAACTCAAAAACTCTAGAAAGAGTTATCATAGTGTTTGAGGTTCCAACTCGATAGACCAAACGACCCGGA
Organism: Herpochondria borealis; assembly: GCA_032274145.1. Taxonomy (NCBI): domain Eukaryota; phylum Rhodophyta; class Florideophyceae; order Ceramiales; family Ceramiaceae; genus Herpochondria; species Herpochondria borealis. The sequence continues at coordinate 39,238 of JAVCKV010193828.1, read as the reverse complement.
GCCAAACTATGCAATAACTTTAATCGGCCCGCCCTTGCGTCTCGTCAAGCAAAAAAATCTTGTGCATTGTTTTCGAACAAACCGGGAGACAGTTCCGTTTGAGAAGGTATCTGACTACCCTTCTTAAGTGAAATGCGGCTGTCTCGTGATTCATGATAGCTCAAGATGAATAAAGGCCCGTGTAGCGTATTTTTACGCTATCAATTTCTGTCTGCAAGTCATGTGCGGTACATGACTGTCAGGCATAATCACTGTCGGTCATCCAGAGTTCTATTGTCGGCAGCCGACAAAGTGTCTCGACTGACACTATCATCCATCTCTTCCTTCGGCACACCATCAGCATTCGTGCAGAATCCACGAACCTCGTCCCGACCTCTCACCCTTCCAAACAACAATCATACTCTTGTCCAAGTAGTATAAATAGTCTCAATATCTAGACTACAGTAAAAGTCTGGGCTATCGCGCCCACCGATCGTTATCGCACTCTGACCCTTTGGTTTTTCCGACTAAGCCAGCCCCAGACTTTATCACAGGCCGGAAAACAGAAGAATTGCAAAGTTGACTTACGTAACTAGCTTTTTCAGCAAGAAATAGAGGGGATAAAGGGAATAATTTGAATAAACTATGATAGACAACGTGTTTGGCTGTATATTTTTTCACGCTCCGGAATCCTTTAATTGCGATTTACATAATGGACCATGATGAGAAGATGGAGCGTTTCTTTATCTGACTGAAGAAGTAAATGAAGAACAAGATTCTCAGGATCAATCCTTCCGACTTGCATGTTGCTATTAAAAATGGTGTATATAATATTTAGAATGCTCTGCATAGTTCCAGTATGTACAGTAAGGGTTTGGGTGGCGTTAATAATGTTTTTAGTCGATTTTAATCGGATAGTTCGAATACATTGCACAGTATCGCAATAAATCCTTTTAACCTGGTAAAAAGGGGTCCGGGATAGAAAAAAATGATAAACACCCTGTTGTCATACCAAAAGAGGGCGTTAAACCCCGGGACGATTTTTAATTAACTTAACTAGCCTGTCGCTAGTCATTGAAAAGTTAGCAGGTTAGTCATTTATAGTCATTTTGTAGTCAAGTGTCACTTTTACTCGTTGTTGACTACCTCAATGGCTACAGTCTTGCAGATACGGTTAAATGAATCACCTTGAACATTTTGCCAACCTTTTTGAATGTCGATGGAGTCCTTCAGCTGTTTTTTAACATACGAACGGATCAGAGTGGCCATTTATAGAGATGAAGTCAACAATGATTGCCTCTGACACCCTTCGAGCCGACCTAGATCGCTGAACAACCTCTCTGTGCTTGGAGAAGGCGTTCACGGGAATTTTAGCTTGCAGTGCGGCGCTTCTCTTGCTGTTCCTTTTGTCCTGCAATCAATTGAAATACATTTTACTCAAATTCATCCTCCGAGCGGGATGTGTCGGGGATATTCGAAGTGGATGCCCTTCTTTTTGACATGATGGTCGTTTCATAAGTGAAAAGTTCAGGGCATGCGTTGCAGAGCAGCTGTGCACAAGTAGAGGAGATCGCAAAGGCTGCTTTCTAACAGCGGAGTTGTTCTGAAAAAGATGAAAGTGAAGCGAGGACCCATGCAGTCGCCGGCGGAGGTTTAGCGCTTCCAAAGCAAAGAAAAATATAGCTTATGAGACCTTCATTGGTTCTGAAATTCAAAATTAATTTTCAATTTTTTTATTGATTAAACATGATTTAAAGCATTTTCCGTAATTTGATTTCCAAATTTTTTGGTCGTACAGTTCTTGACTTAACCCAGTTAACTTGACATTTTTCTTCAAGTTAGTTAGTTAACTATGTCCAAACTTTCAAGGTAGTTAGTTAAAACTTCGGGCCTGGTTATACCCCTCTTGAGGTTCAAAAACCTGAATATAGGATAAAAATGTAGTTAATATAATTCATTCCACAGCCTGTAGTTTTTTCAGTTTCTGACAATGAGTTGGAAAACTGAATAGTCCGTCTAAAAAGAGTAACCAAGGTCGTGTTGGAATTATTCAGAATGATAGTACCAGTTTACGTGCGAAATTATGTGGCTTGCTACGAGTATTGAAATATATGGAAGTGAAGTGTGGAAAGATTGAAAACCAATATGGTTATTCTTCTCCTGGATGGCATCTTTATTTGTGGCAGTATTCCAATAACGTCTGTTCTTGTACCCTCTGAGTTTCTGAATGGAGTTAAAAAATTAATGCTAAAGGACTACGGATGCAGCAGGGATGGGATTTCGCGGAATTTCTTTGGCCCTTCACTGTCAGCGTTCTATGTAATTATTGATATTGTTGTTTGAAAACACTCGAAGGAATCGTTAAATAGGTTAGCGTCATAGATCATTGCCAGTGAAACATTGAAGATGGTTTATAATTCCTTCAGCTCCAATGTGGTCGTCATCCATTGTTAGTATACATTTTTCTTGGGTATGCCGTGGCTTGTTGCTAAGAATCGACAAATTAAAAATTATGGACAAACGAAATATTGCGCTTAAAAATTACGAAATGTAGTTTGGAAAGCGTCTGAGTAGGAATGTTTCGGTTCGTGATCGTTTGAAATCTATGAACCTTGGAGTTGCAGAATTCCGGCAGATGTTGGAGAAGATTTATCCAGACGGTTTCACGTATTCCAATTAGTGGTAAAAAGAGATGCCACCTGAACTGAAGAAATTGAAGAATCGGAAGCAAGATGCCAAGATGGATGAACTTCTGAAAATTATGAAAGCGTGCTCCGTTCTGCGTTGCCCATCGGATTGCCGCCTGAAACAGGCGAACAGCACACAATGCAAGCATACAAATCATCGAAACATCCTCATAGACTGTTTCATCAGCTGTTGTCTTCTTTTTATTGAGGCAGCTAAAAGTATCGTGGAGGATTTGCTTGAGAAAAGTTAATATACTGTATGTAAGAAAACGTCTCCCTATGGTACCTAGATTTTCTTTGTGAAGGAACCGGATAAACTGAGAGGCGGTGTTTACTAGAGTGCCCTCAATCAGGCCAAGAAGAAAACTTTTTGCTGAGACCGAGGTAAGTTAAAAGTGTTGACCCCATTGTAGATGCAAGGAGTTTCTCTAGACTGGCGTTTCAGATATTTTTATCAAATTCAGATGAAACTAGACGTTGTTGAGAAAAAGGAGTGCAATACGACGAAGGTCAGTTTGAGTATCTCGTTATGAGTATGAGAGCTTTCAATTCACCTGCGATGTTTTAGGCATTGATAAATGATATATTTGACGACTGTATCGATGCATTTAGATATGTTCACATTGATGATCTTCATATTTTCAGTATTGATATAGAGAATAATCGTCAATGTAGTGGGATGAGTGAAAGACTCGTGCTCTCAACCGGATCACAAGAAAGAACAATGCACCGATACCGAGATCCCAAGAAATGTTTGATCGCATTGGAGGCGCGAGGGTTTTCTCATGACTTGACCTTAAGACTGGTTTTCATGAGATTCGGATGAAATCAGAGAATATTTAGAAAATGGCATTCACTACGAAGTACGGCCAGTTCGAGTATCTCTTCATGACTATAAGAGATTTCAATGCCCCTGTGATACTTCAGTCACTTAAAAGTGACTAGTTAATGCCTGTATTGATGACTTCCTGTGTGTATATTGATGATCTTTTGGTTTCCAGCCAGGACGAAGAAATTCATTATCGTCACTTTGAAATTTTATAGAAGCGTTGGGAAGGGCATGATCTTTACTTTTCTACGAAAAAGGGCAAGTTCTCGAAAGACGAGACGTATTTTGTAGTCCCCTGATTGGTAAAAATTATATCAAGTTGAATCCAATTAAAATTGAGGTTCTTAAGACTTGGCCGATACCAGATTCAATCATTTGAAAACCTTTTTGGATTTTTGCAGTTTGTAAGGCGTGTTATCCCTATTTTTGAACACTGTGGTGCTCCGTTCACAGATCTTACGAAAAAGAATCGGGAATTTCAAAAATGGGATAAACACTGTATTGAGTCATTCTAGAGACTGAAGACTACTATCATCGAAGCGTCGATTTTCGTGAGTCCAGACTAGAAAAAGGCCTTCCGTAGGAATGCGGAGACTTTCCAGGCCGTCATTACTGAAACGCTGACAAAACTGGATGAGAATGGTAGAAATTGAATGATATAATTATTTTCGCAGAAGCTGTCTGATGCTGAAGCAAACTATACCGCGAATAACCGTCAGATTAATTTCAATGGTCCGATTCCTTGAAACGTCCAGGTGTTATTTTGAAGGTTCTTCTTTCGAGATTTCACTGCCAACCACATCCTCAACCATTTCTTTCGAAGCGAAATCAAATAAAATGCGAGGCAATATGGGGTGAAACCCTTAGAAACTTTGCTGTGTCTCCAATTACCTTGACACCCAGGAAACACACACGTGTTATATGATACTTTGTCAAGAGCACCGCATGAATCGGTTGACGATGATGCTTTCTTGAATGATGTTGAGGTTCCCTACATTCAGCTTGAAGATGGATCTCAGCATATGAGGATGACTAGTTCTATGGGCAGATCTTGAAGTCTTTGAATGACGAATGGCCTGATGATCCAATGATAAAGTTGAAGATTGAGAGGATGTTACTAATTTTTGAGTACAAAGAAGTTAAAGTACAATGTAAAAAGATGTGTACCGAAGACGTATGCGAGCACAATATTGGGAGTTGCCAATTATTCGCAGCTTGGTGGTAATTCAAAGATCGATTACGTTTTTGACACTGAAATGTTTTACTGGAGACTTACGCTTCTGGTTGTTTGAAGTGTCAGAAGTACAAAGACTCGAATCAGAAGAAGTTGACTGAACCGGTGTCACTTGAGATGCCAAAACGTAGATGGGGCTCACTTTCGACGGACTTCCTAGTGAACTGGCCTGAGTGAAGTATGGCGCAATGGGGCCCTCGAACCAGAAAAAGGAGATTGGTACACGTGTGCGTCACCCACGATACTCGAAAGTTCTTCGCCAATTCGCCACTGCGCCACTAGGTGGCATACGTGATAGCGATATGCCGCGCACCTTGTTTCTTCCACTAATCCACTATCCGAGGGTTCCACTGTTGTTGGTTGGCCAGGCTGCGTGTGTTCTTCACTATTCGGTGCCACCGTGTCTTTTACCAACGACTAGGGATGGTTTCTCTATTAATGGTACCCGAGTTAGGAATTTGGGACTGCAGAAGGGCACTGTAAGAGCCATAGATACTATGTTTATTTAGTTTTAAGGTATTTTTTCCTCGGGCTTTTAGTCTACGAATCCCACCTTGGGAGCTGTTCCAGCCGCTATATAAGCAGCTGGGGCGGCGCCAGGGGTTGGGAATTGAAGGAAGTATCAAACAAGCAGCCAGGTAACACGAGCTACCCCGTGTAGAGATCTTATTCCGCCTTTCTCCTTATTTTCTCCTTCTTCCGCCTTCAATTTTCTTCTTTTCTCGGTGGCTAGTTGCGTTTCCATGAATGAAGGCCACAACGCCATCGCGACAACACACAGCTTTTCCATGCTTCCACATTTCGTAGCCGCCCCCCTTTCCGCTCTAGGACAGCCGTTCCATTTTTTGTGTTGAACGGGAGTGAGCTACCACGCCGCAATACACTGGTATTCGTTTCTTGAAGCTACAATAGTACTTTCTCTCTCTGACAATATCCCTGAGCTCAGGAAAGGAAAAAACGTATCTAGGTGCATTTTCAGTATTTGCAGCGTTTGCCAGAAGTCCAGGAAGAATATGAAAAAGGGTTTTGATGATGTAGCGTCAAAATTGCCACTCATACATTAGCAAGTTCAGTCGCCGGAGGCGTTTGTTGATGATCAGAAGAACATAGCGCCTTCAAAGTCGATAGTTATTATGCAGCTACAAGAGCAGTAAATTATGCTGATGTTACAGGTGACCAGAATAAGATCCACACACATGTAGAGTATTCGTAAAAGCATGATTATCAAGACTTAGCTCCGAAGGCACACTACTAGATGATGATGTTTACGGCAACTTGTACGTCCCCGAGACCCAGGACCCTCCTGCCTCGTTTTAAACCCCTGGTGTGGGTCCTTTTGGTCATTCGTCAACGCGGCCGTCATATGGAATCAATGAAGCCGAAGAAATGGCGGCAAAACCGTGAGCTTATAGAATTATGTAATAGTTACTGGGAAAATACCGAAGTGAAGTTAGCGGCTGTAGTTCATGAAGTGGAATAAGGATTCTCCAACTCTGAAAAAACAATGCAGGTGATTATGATGCATGTTGAAGATGCAAAGACTGATGTTGCCTCAGAAAATTAGAATGAAAATATGGCAAAGGAGATGATGAATGAGACAAACAAAATTTTCGTTGAGCTAAAAGAGATCTCTCGGAGAGAATTTGGCGCCAAATAATCGGATGTAGCCCAATGACAAGAACTCACTGGAAGAAAATCCGATGTGCTCGCAATCTAATCAAAGTTAAATTCAATTGAACAGAATTTCGCGCCGTTCTATGTGCGTTAAACCCCATCAATCGCTTGCTTGAAACTGGGTTCAATTGAAAAGCAGTTTTATAAATTCGGAATGCTTTCAATCTCAACCCACCCAAGACCCCACCCTCTGCCATCGCATTCTCCGCCGATGGCCGCCTAGCCGGTCGCGACCAGCCATGTGCCTGTCCAAGCCCAAACATGTGCCTTTGCACCACGTTGGGGACCAATTTATTGCCGGCTAGGGCTCACAGGAAATTCCTCACATGTAACGTGTGAAAAGTGGCTTTATTCCCAGGCCGGAGGTGGCACGTTATTCGAAATGCGCACCAATTACGACCGCAAATATCGCTCCAGTGATTTTTGTCCTACCCTTCACGACATAGACGAATCCCGATATCCTTCATGCTGTTGCGAAAAATAGAGAATAGAGCAGTGCCCCAGACTTGGTATGTATTGTCTGGGCTTGGAACCACTGAAGACAATGTTGCCTTCATTCCAATATTTTATCGAATACGGCACGTATTTTCTTCGCAATGGGTCGACCATTCTAACTAAGGATGAATTGGGGAACCTGTGTAAGCAGAAGAAGAGGATATGTTGCTTTTGAAAGACTCTCGGAACGTTTGATGGTTCCATTCCGATCGGGCTCCTCCAATTCCTGACGAAATTAAAACAGGCGTTCGAAGCTTTCATAAAGTCGGAAGGAGTGGCTGTTCATGTTCTCACCTACATTATAGAAGTCTAATCGAAGCACGTCTACGAGACCCAGGTCTCTCCCGGCACCCGTCTGGAGGGGCTCGGGATGGCGTCCACATGGACTCACGTCGTTCACATGCTGCTTCAGATGTATTTCACCTGCGAGGTACTGCAGAATACCCACGACCAGGTCAACTTTGCGACCCAGAAGGATGGTGAGTATGAGTTGAATTTTCTCAGCGTATCATGAATGCTGCGCGCACGTGCCGACAGGTCTTCACCCCTGCCGAGCTCGGGCAGAAATTCTTTCGTGGTTTCCATGACGCCACCGAATGGAGCGTACAAAGAAATATGAAGTACATGCTCCCTGAGGATGGGAAAAGCACGATCTTTTTTGACAGATATTTTTCAAAAGGCGAAGCTCAGAGGGCCTAAACAGCTCCTGGAGTCTCACTCTATTAGCAACCTGCCGGAAAGAACCAGTCTCGCAACGAGAAACCCGACCATGTTGATGCATCCGAGCATGATATCGGACTCGTGCTTATCGTTTTTTCACCTTTAGACCAACACACCTATGGATCCTACCACAGTGGTTTAAAAAACCTTTCAGCCTGATATATTATGATTCTGAGCGAAGAACACATCGAGAATATGAACTGAGAGATAAGATCTGAGGAACGTGAGGTGATGCGTGACTTCGAATAATCCCCGGACCATTTAGAGTCATAGATGCAGGCAGTGCAGCCGCGACTACTTGAAATTGAACTGCTGGGTTGCCTTGAGAGTGGCCATTGAAAATTCAGGTGTAGCCATATCTTTCAATCTCAGCTCATCTACTTCGTTTAAACGTAATGTTTCCACCAGATAGCGGCGAACCCTCTCCCGAAATATTGTTAACAGCGAAAGATTAAGTCGAAGAAGAGCTCTGGTCCCGGGCCCGATCCTTGACCTTTGAATGCCGGAATATTGGTGGTGGAAGTGGTGGAAAATTTCAGAAGCCGTTTCGACCGTCCTATCAGCCCAGAAATGACAATCATCAGCAATCCGGACAATTTCACGTGTTAATGAACCCGGAATACACGACGACTCTGTCAAATCAGACCGATTCAGTAACGACGTCAAAAAATAGGAGCGACAGACACTGCTTTAGTCGCACCCACACCCACTTCTTCAGAGAAAGAACGATCACGGGTTAATGAAAATAAATGTATGCGGGCGGAAGTCGAATATCATCACGAGTCTCGACCACCCATAAATTATAGTGAGTTTGGCCCTTACCACCTGATTGTAAAGTGTAAAATTCCTCATTTTTCACTACCTGGCCGTCCCCGTCGTGTTGGTGACCTTGTTGTGTTGGGGACCCAAATCAGCAACCTCCATGTCTATTCCATTCTGTGCATTAAAGGGATTATCGTCTTCACCAGGGACACCCTTCCCATCGGCCATGGTTTAGGGGTATGAATCCCTTGAGGGGAGACCAGTCTGTATCTAGCAGACAATAAGAGATGGGTTTAGCTTAACCCGGGGTTGCTCAGTACTTTTTCAGCGCTACCTAAATTCGTGAGATCAGCTGGATCTCGGGGGTCGTTGGGAGTAGAATAACCCAGTGTCGCTCGTCGGCACAAACGGGCTCTTGGCTGAGGGAGAGGCTAACTCACTTAGTACACCTCGCATCGACAAGACTGGTCGAGCAATGAAGTGCAATGCCACCGCAATAAGGGCGAACACACGAGAAGAGTGATGGTCGAGGACGGAGGTGTAAGATAACCCTATGGAAAAGCAGGAATACTGCTATCGGTTTTGGGGTCTGTCGGGATAAGGGAAAGTTCGGGGTCTCAGGGGTCTTTCGAGTCTTGATTCGGGTTATGGGTCAGGGCGTTCGGGGTCAGCGGAGGACGCGGTGCGCGCTAGAGGGGAGTAGCGCAAAGGAAAGCTGTAAGGGACGGGAAAGAGGGAAGACACGCAATGTGGGGGTTCAGCGCAAACAACACAGGAAGTCGCCGAAGAATGGGGTGAAGGAGAACAGAGCAGAATGATAAACTCCCGCCCGTTCTCTCCCTCCTTCGTTCATTCTAATCATCGACCGCGGCTCTCTAATAAACGACCCAGCCACAGATTAATGCAGCGTCGCACGTAAAGTAGAATACTTTATAAACAGTTAAAATAAAGGATTATTTCATGTATCATCTACAGTGGTGCACACTGTAACGCATCGCGGTGCGGATCGGTGCACAGCGGTGGTGGGTAGTATTCCCAGACTATGAGGCATTAAATTTGCCTGTCGATGTGGAAATATGACATTCTTAAGTATAACAACCAATCTGGCCAAGTTCGGCCAATATTAAGGGCGGAGACATGTGCAGCCATTTACGCTGTAAGTATTTGCAGAAAATTCATTGCATTACACATGGCACCTCGTAGGACCCTTGGTTGGAAAATGAAGCTTGCATCGTGGATCTTCAAGGCCGTGCGTGATTCAATATCCCTATACACTCCTAAACAGATGAAGAGAGTTCTAGGAGTTTTAATTTATACCAGCCGTTTTTCAAGGACTTCGTGAAGTTTTGCACACAGTTTACAGACATGCTAAAGAAGAATAGTGGCATAAATTGGAATGACCCACCCAAATTTAATTTAGAGAAAATCGAAACCTTCGAGAAATTGAAGGAGGCTTTGATGAACACTCATTTTGTAGCCCTCCCGGTTCGTGTTAATATATAAGTGATATCTTTCGATTCCAGTAGCTACTGAATTTTTGTGTTTCTCCTTAACAAGCAGGGCACAGATACGCCTATGAAGTTGGCGAAGATGGAAAGCGAATCGAAGAACCAGATAAACAATCAAAGCGAGAATTCCGAAAATTGCACGAGTGCTATAAGCGATCGTGACGCTGCGTCCGTGTATTGATTTCTCGGATTTTATGCACCTCACGGATCATGCAGCCCTAAAATATATTCTCACACTGAACGAACCGACTGGAATGCTCATGCGTTGGAGACCCCTGTTGATGAATCTCATGTGTGAGAGAATCTAACGTGTGGTCTCAAGCATCAAGTCCCGGAAGCTTTGTCCAGACCACGTGACCCCAACAGCAGAAATGAATCCACGATTAATGAACAGATACCCATGTACTGTAAAAAAGTTGGGTATGTAGATTTCACGATAAAATTGGCTACTCGAAGGCAGCAGAAAAAAATCCTTTCTAGCGGACGCCCACTAGCACGCCGGAATCGGTTTGAAAACATACTCTTAACAGAAGATTTGACCCAACCTACGCGTCAGACTTACGCTTCTATGACTACATTTAAAAAGGGCCTTATAAAACAGCAGGGCGGCCGGGCTTTGACTAGCCAATTCGTTCGACCCTGTCGTCTGCAGCGGCAGAGGTATCAAGTCTGTTAATAAAAACATTCATGCCGTTGTCATATGAGACGGACGCATCACCCGACGATCAACGGTCAAGCGGAACGCTTCAATCAGTGATTTCGCGCTACGCGTCCTCTAAGTCAAGAAAAACTAAAAATCGTCGTTATTAAACGCGGATAATTCAAAGAACGATTAAGAATGTAAAAACGCACTCTTGCACGCGCCAATACGCCGGTCTTCGGTCCAAGATATGAAACCGATCTTGCAACGACGCAAGGTGATGTGGACGACAAAAACCAGAAAGGTGAGTCTTGGTACTTCAACGCTATCTTGGATTACCGCATCTTGTAAAACAATTAAATAGAGTTGAAGTTGGATTGGGAAGGCTTTACCACTTCATGGGTCCATTTTGCGGATGCACCAGAAGAGAACGTATCGCTTTATTTTTTCATCTCTCCGCCGAGCTTCGACAGCCTCCCCCGCGCGGTGATTTTTCTATCATGATACAGTAAGCAATAAACTTCCCACGCTATCAGATCACCGGTTAGCGCATCTCTGACGGAAACGTCGAATATTCTTGGAATGGTGTAAAATCCTCCTTCTTCGATGCTCTGATCTTCCGTATCGGAATTTGAGTAAATTTAATACTATAAATAAAACGTCTCGCTGAAGAATGCATCGAGGAAAACTTCGGCCACAACTTTCCTTCCATTTTAATGCACTCGTTGAGTCGTCGCTTTTGCACTTGGGGGCGGCGGACGAGGCCGCCGTCAGGGTTCAGTCGGCAGTTTGGTGGCCCGTGTTCCAGGGTTCTTAGCCAAACGTATTACATTCCACGCTGTTCCTTTTAACTGTCCTTTATCGATTTCTACACAGGGAATAATCGAACAGAGGAGTCACGCTCCGAGGCGCGACGATTCTTTCACATCAGACTTCCAAAGACTGACGGAAAAGAACAAAAACCTTTGGGATACGTCATTCATCCAATCATCATTCATCGCTTATCAGTTATCATGAATCGTTTCAATATTCATCACGCATCAGCGTGTTACCTTCGAAATGAAGCATAACCTCTCCCGTTGAGGATAAGCAGCCGTGCGCTCGCGGCTTCAGCGCAAGTTTATAACCTCAATCTCGTAAGGCACATGTAATGTTATTAATGAAAACCTTTGCTTGCGCTTTCGGCGAGACGTCTCAAAATGCGCCACAGTTTTTGTTTTGAAAAGTAAGGAGCCCTGCCTCGGAAAAAATTGAGCGCACGTTGTGGTACGTGTCGGTTATACGGTTCTGGCTATGCAGGAATCGAGAGCGAAAACAGAGCTCCGGGTGGCGTGAATAGCAGGCTCCTTCGGCTTCTGGCTAACCACTTAGGAACCGAGTAAGTGTTAAGGAGCACGACGGTATGCATTTTAGAGACTTGAAGTAGATCGGTACGAGTTGCGCCTGCGTTTCGACCTCCTTCCTTTTTCAGTTTTTGACCGCTTGCGTTGCCCGTAGTGTAGGATATCCACAGGCTCCTTCGTTGCCTGAGGTACACAACCGAACAATTCCGTGTAATGTATTATTAGTTTATGGACAGGGCGAACATCGCGGGGCTCGATGTCCACGAGCCTGGTACGCCGGGCCGAGGAGGTTGAGAGTCGAGTCTCCGGCGCGAGCTTAATCTCGAACGAGCAAATAGTTCTGCGTCAGCAGCGCGACAAAGCGAGTGCCGCGTGATGTGGACTTTATTGGGGATGGGTCGGCGATTGTGGAGGAGCGAAAAACCTCTCGATCCTTCTCCTCATGTCCCTATTTATCGCACTCCAAACTATCACGGGCTGCAAGAAAAGGCGCCTCCGGCGCGAAGTGATTTTAGGTGGAGAGGCGCCGTAGAGTGCCTCTTTTATTCTTAGGTGTTGAGCTTCGTGATGTAATGTTTCCTTTGTATTGAAGTATTTTTTGTCGCGCTTTAAGTTGCGAGGTTCCCCTCACCACTGCAGCGGTGGAGGTTTCATGCGCAAGAAGGGGTTTGCACAGGAATCAAGATGGAGATGAGTGATCTGAACAGGCGCTGCAGGCGCTTGAAGTACGAAGTGCTTTGGAGGAGTGCGCGCGACCGTGGGAGATGTTTTTGTTGTGCCTAAATGAGCGACCTTAATCCAAAGCGCGGAATATTTTTCACATGGAAGATGAGCTGCGCATGGAGGCGGTTTTGCCTCCATCACCGGCTGGGCTTTTCAGGCCGGGCCCTTTTAAATTGGGCAGCGCAGTCAATTTCTGCACAAATTGACACGTAGCGCGATCAAGCACCTAGTGCCAGATCGCGCAAGCTGACAAACTGGACCGCGACAGTCAACATATTACTTGCACGCGCCCTATTTCCCTCTTTATCTCTCTCGTACTCCCCCTACCGCGTCCCCTTCCCCTCTGCTTCCCTCACGGCACGAATATCGCGCATCCTTCTCATGCTGGGGCCTTTCTCCACGCCATTCACGGAATGTCCGAATCCTCCGACCGTGCCCGTTGCGTCTGTACTTTGCGCCTCGAGGCACGACTCCTTACCCGAAGCAATAGCACGAACCGGCGGAACTTACAGCAACACCTTCGTCACTTGATCAATCCACGAACCGCACGAACCTGACTCCGTTCGGTTTCTTCGCTATTTGAAGCGCAAATCCCTTCCAGACGACACAAACTGTGGCATAACCGGCACGCACAGCACCCAATGACTCGACAAGCACATGGCCACACCTCCTTCGCGCCCTCTAACTACATGCAGCATATCTCTCACTCATGAAAAAATTCCTTGCGTCGTGCTGCTGTACGAATCCTTGCCGTGACCGTACTAGGACCGCGCGCCCCTGCTTTTACCTATCCTATCGTTGCGACTTTAGGCTCTAGTTAATTTTCCCTTACTCGAACGCGACTGGGATAGCACGGCCGCTTCCATTCGATTGCAAATCTCCATTATTTCACTTCCACCATGAAGAATGTCGCGTAACACAAAGAATCAATACGTCGCGCCTCGAGACGCGAGTTGCCGTGGTATTTTTTGGTGTGGGTGGCGACGATAAATACATCGCTGATGTCGCGCCGACGGTGCGCAACTACGAACTAGCACTCAATGATCTACGTAGATGCACATGAGGATGCCGACAAGGACGACTAAACCCTATAATTTTGCAATTTGTAGGAAGCACCGAAGGCGAGACTCAAGCAGACGGATACACAGACATGGCTTCGGAAAATATAATTTATAGCGGGATGTAAGAAATATGGAAACTAGTTGTGCGCTGAATTCATGACGCCATAATAGGAATAAATCGATGAGGCGAAGGGGTCCGTATCTAAGGGCACTCATGTTCTACCTCGTGCCTCCCGGCGCAACTTCAGGTTTGATTTATCTGACTATAGATCCCTCCGCATGTACACACTACTTTCACTAATATATGATCCCTTAGTTTCCGAGCCTGCGCTGCCGCGCCCGTTCAGTAGTCGCGGCGCTGATGGTGACGGCGAAGAGAGCCACTGGCAAGAATACCTATCCCTAGGCCGCAAGCCTCGCTATTTCCACCTTGGTCGGCCAGCGCGTTAATTGGGTCTTCAGGCGCTGTTTCTCCCTTTAAAGCTTCGCGACTTGATCCTTTTCCGTTCGGATCTTGGCGGCGCTCCCTGTGCGCGGTGTCCACAGACCCTGTCCCCTGCCCACCACTTAGCTCCGAGGGTGGGAAGTTTTTCGCGACTATCGCAGTGCGATCAGGAAAAGAAGGAAGCGCTACGATGGATTTCGCAGTGGACTCGGCGGCCGAGTCTGAAGCACTCGGCACCCCGACGGCATTAAAGTTTAGGACGGAGTCACCGGTGTCTCCGGTGCTGGGCTGAATTTACTTCAAGGGCCAGACGACGTCTATAACGTTGCCGCCGTGGTACTGGTAGCAGCAGACGCGGACTTCGGAACGGATGCAAAACAGGTGATGAGGCGAAGAACTACCTCCTGGTCCAGAGCCGGAGTAGAGACCAACCTCCGCGGAACCCCCATGCTATCACATACCTAAACGCCTGTTTAATTCACCGCCGCTCTCCCAACGGGAAGCGAAGCGTTTCTTGTGTTTGGCACGTCTCTAGGTCCGACTTATTATTCTACTCCGCTTCTTTTCCTGCACGTCGACCACCTTCTGGCGCCTTCTCGGCCCCAGTTTCAGTCTCTGCAGGCTTTGCAACCGGCAGCATGGTTTTTTGTAAAAGACTGTTTCACTTGCCGTTGGAGTGGAAGACCTGGAATTACTTTTACATCCTCACCACGCCATGGCGCTTCTTGAACGTCATATCTAATCGGTGGCTCATCCTCGCCTGGGTATACTCGCTGTAAACGCCATTGTCTCTGTATATGAAGCTGCCTTGGGTTAAATGACAGTAGCGGATGGCTTCGTGGATGGCGTCATTGTCGCCCGCGCCGAGAAACTCCAAGTGGTATAGGAACGCGAGGAAGTACGCTTCCATTGTGTTGCGATGCGTGAGTCCCCGGTCGGTTGGGATGCAGCCTGACATCTGATATAATTCGATGGACTTGCCGAAATAAGGATTGTGAGCCGACTGCACCCGATATCTGGTGACGAGAAATAGCTTCTTCCATAGCGCTGCGCCGTATTACCACTCCTCGCTCCGGAAGACTTTTTCTAATTCTACTAAATAAACTGTGCCCGGGGGACTGGTTCCACATGCTTAAAATTGACAAAAAAGAGTTTAGTTTCTCTAAAATGTTTCTGCTCCTGTCACATGCAACTTATTCTAGAACAGTTATGGTCCACACCTTTTTTCTAGATTCTTCGGGATGCTAATCGTTTAAAACATTTTCACTGTTCTCTGTTATAGCGATATTATCTCCCGTTCCTTCAAGCCCTTTTCAAACCGTATATTCTTGGGATCCACCTGCGCAAGGTCTCCGAGCACAAAAACTACGTACTCAGAACCTGCGATTTGGTCAGTTTTCTGTGACTTTGGGTAATGAACAAGTAGATCTATCTCAACATCAATTTGCAACAATAGTATTTTAAGCTTTCATATACACCCCGCCCGAAAGAGAATACCAAGGTAAAATAACTTGGGAAAAGGGAATTTCCTACCATATTCAATCAAAAAAGCATGTACAGTGTTGCTAATATCGGCGAAAAGGCTCATAGCATTTCTTGATTACTCGCAACACGTATTAGTTCATGAATTCTTTCCAATGTGAAGGAAGAAGAAACTTTTACTTTTTAAATGACTCTCGAGCCATTTCTGGCAGGGCACAAACACACATATATATCCTAGGCACCAAAAAGAGCCTTTCAAGCTGCGGGGCAACCAACTGAAATGTTTTTGTATAGTAAGGAAAGCACTACACATGAGTTAGCCATTGCCACCACCTACAGCGCCATTTTCATGACATACATTGCACCCTTCCGTCCATTCATTGGGCACGGGAATTCGTATACCTATAATATTTTTTTCTCCGGCCGCCTGGCAGCCAAAAGAAAGTTCACTCATGCGGCGGTGGTCAAGGACCTCAGTAAAGGATACAGACACCGTTACTGAAACTCACAGGCACCTTTTATGTATATTGGACACGGACACGGACACGGACACGGACACGGACACTGACTGTCAAAGTTTTAGGCACAACTAATTGCACAAGTAAAGGCACAAGAACAAGAAGAGAAACAGGCAGAGAGAGACGCAAACGCAAACGCAAACGCACACGCACACGCACACGCACACGCACACGCACATGCACACGCAAAAACTGAAACGGGCCCAAGGCAGACAGAAAAGAGCCCAACACTGAAAAATACAGGCACATCGATATGTAAAAGGATATGGAAGCGGAG
This sequence comes from Herpochondria borealis, assembly GCA_032274145.1. Taxonomy (NCBI): domain Eukaryota; phylum Rhodophyta; class Florideophyceae; order Ceramiales; family Ceramiaceae; genus Herpochondria; species Herpochondria borealis. Next base: position 22,861 of record JAVCKV010193828.1, on the reverse strand, counting down.
GCGGTCACGGTCTTAGACACAAACAGGGGCATGTACACGGACATGGACACGCAACAAGACACGAATTTTAAGATGGACGAAGCATAAAATTGCTCTTTGTTGATTCCAAGTACAACAGCGCATAAAGGGAGGCTCAGAGCACATCTACAATACCACAAACCATCGGCAAACAATAATTTTGCTTCCAAACTGTTGATTCGAATGTATTCTTGACAAAAGTGAACCTCTGGACCTTATGGTTTCTACTGACGCGGATAACGAGATCTCAAACTCGCCGTATACTGACGACGGAGCCAAGTTTTATTATCTAGAAACAAGTTGGACGTACTTGCGTTGAAAACAATAGTCACGTCAGGTGCTTTATCCCAAATTATCGTTTCATAAAGAACAGTAATGATTGGCACATATGATAATATAACGCTGTGGTAACCACATCTCAACTTATAGATATGAGACACATTAAGAGAACTTTACAGTACTGCATTTATTCAGCTAGCATTTGGTCTCGTAACACATGCCTGTTTTGCTTCTAGAAATTGTACATGTGTAGAAATCGGCTCAAATTATATCGCGGAGAGATAAATATAGGGTCAGGAGGTCAACTGAGATTTTTGGGGAGCGCCTGGGGCTCTGAAGGCGGGCCAGAGGATGAAAAAAATCTGGTGTTGATATTATCGCAAAAGTCGGTGGTACAGATAGGAACTTCGTACTTTTGGCGAAAAGAGAAGATGAGTTCGCTGGTGTCGGAGAAAAGGACAAAGATGGTGTCACTTGCGTCAGGGAAAAAGGTGGAGCTAGGTGCACGAGGGTAAAGATATGGAAAAAGAGGGTAAAGCGGAAGATTTGTAAGCTGGGAAAACTTTGACCCGGCGCTAGGCTCGCGCAGGTAAAACAACTCGGGAAGGAGGTTAAGTTCATGAAGCTTTCTTGATGGGACTCGCGAAGCTTGTTCAAACAATAAAATAAAATAAGGATACATGTTCAGTCTAACCTACTGTACGCTTAATAGAGCAAAACAGGTACAGTTCAGAAGTATGGTACAGACTCATACCTACTTCACATTGTGCTGAGACAACTGCCAAAGAGGTGTGTCTGGAGGTCACATTATGAGCTGCACCAATGCAAAGAATTCTGTGCAGTAAATTTGCAAAATTGAATTTGAATTAAACATTTAAATCAGGGTTGAAATGCGATTAATATTCGTAGTCTAACCTTATTTAAGGTTTAGAAAACTATAGTCATACAGTAAATGAAGGAGCCCATAAAAATAGACAGGCATTTTATTTTTCCGTGTGCAGTGATTGCCAATGTATAGTACTAAATTATACTCTTCGTCTGTGTCCCTTGGCCAGGAAGTTTTATCCCGCACCAAGGAAGTTTTTATGTTTAGCATCTAAAAAGCATCCAAAAAATGGAGTCTGGAGTATTTCGATTTTTTGTTCCATGTTTTGGAAGTTTTTCTGGACGTTTTGCATCCGCGGGTTTACTTTCAAGAATTTTCGGGTTACGGCCTTGATATTGTTCCGTAACTTTTTGTGCGGGTGCACAACCCTCCGTAACTTTTTCGGGGCTGTACACTTCCACGAAATTCACATGAGACCAATATATGTGCAATCACCTTACGATTGGACTTAACACTACTACGTCAGTTAAATATTCTAATTATCGAGATACTTTGGTAATTGAAACTGAACGCCGATGATCGCTTCAGCTTGTAGCTCCCATGGAATCGTACCCATACAAATAACGGTACATGTCATGGCCGTGTAATTTGTCGTTGTACACGATATACTGTGTACCTGTGGATGGTACTGCAAGAAGCATCTGACACTCGAACCTATCCCCGAACTCCCAGTAGGAGTATGACGGTATCATTTATCTTCAAATATTTTCTTCAGATCACAGTTGCACCCAAGTCGAAAGGCAAAAGTTGGGGAATTTTTTGAATTTTTGATAAATTGTCAATCGCGCACGCACGGGTTAATTCTTAATCAGTGGTTTTTGTGCCCAGGGAAATCGAGCACCATTCGAGTTGCTCTAAATGGTTTAATGAGTGGTCTGAAAATAAACGGAATATTCGATTACGTTTTCAAGATTTATCAAAAATGCCGAGCTAAAGCGGGAAATTATTGTTCACTGGTGCAGTAGACACTATGGTTGTACACGCAGGCTTGTTTCATAGTCAAGAACACAGCACGTTGGAATCGCTGAGAAAAAGTGAGACAGGTAGTCTATCTCCGAGTTCTCAAAGAGAAAGGAAATGAAAGATATAATATCAGTGAATGCAGTATGCGAAACAATTTTGGCGTAACCTAAAAATGATGGCGCTGAAAATGTGTTCGTTCCGTAAGCAACACTGGACTGCATCCTTATTACGATGCTATTCTTGCCAGTCCTCTGTCCCCACACCGACCAATCGGATCAAAAGAGGCTCGCTTTCTTTTAATTGAAATCCTTGGAATTGCGTGTCTAGCATCTTCTGAACACACTACAATGGCAACCACTCTGAATGGAAAATTAGCAGAACACTACAAAGATGAGTAGCTGCATTGAGATCAGAACGATCCGGTGTGTGTTACACGGAAAGGGAAGGACGGATATCAGCGTATGACCGTGCAAAAAGCATGGATCAAAGCAGGGTACAATTCAGGAACGAACAAAGTATTTGAAAGCACAAAGAAGAATAAACAATATATTTTCAACTGTTGTCGCTCTACAACCATCACAGGCAGTTAACTAACTTCAAAGATATTATTGAATTGTTATTCTTTAATTGTTTTTTTCTCGCTAAGGCATTTCTTGGTCCGTCGTGGCCATATACGTACAGAGCAGCTGTATTTAGCTGTAAACACGTTGCGATGCACCGGGTATTTTCTTTGAGAAGAGTTTGGTCGTCGTGAACGGTGCAGACTTGAAGAGTGTGTGTGTTTTTTGAAAATCTCGATGGTTGTTCTTTCGAAACGGCAGGAGATTGGAGTACGAACTAGTTACACTTGTACATTCGCCCTACCTAATTCTGATTGAAAAGATTCCGCTATTGTATTCATAGCCGGTACAACCTATTGAATCTAGAAGCAAGTGGGGGAAGAGCAATGTAAAAGTAATTTCCGGATAGGCTGCTGGGCCTAGAATGCGGAAAATGTTACAGTCGGGTTGTACGACTCCGAGCATTTTCCAATCGAATTAATGATGCTCAATTTATTCCAGTCGGATGGAACGACCAATTTCAAGAGACAAGAGTGCAAAGAGAAGCATCCATTGTGTTTTACAAGACTACACGATACGGGTATCCTACAGAAAGTTATTCACCCAGCAACTTGATACGAAACGTTACCCATTGACCACCAACGTCGTACCTGCCCGAATGTCAAAACTAGGAATGGGTTGAGAAGTTGTTGATATTGAATGAAATCGTCCTATTCCATTTTTCATTCTTTAGACTCAGGGAGGGTGAAATTTGAGGGATCAAGGCATCTCGTTTATTTGTGTATGTGTGATCCGTTGTGAGTATGTCTGTCATTGTAGCACCTCGCTCGTTACTGCCGGTTAGAGCAACTATCTACCTGCTAACTATCCTGTGTAATACACGGAGAGGCCAGCAGTTACTCAAGTAGGAAAATGTATCCTCTTGACGTTCAAAAAGTAGTAGACCGTTCGCGTTTCGAGGTTCAGTTATGTATCGTGAATCGTCCGCCTCAATCGCATCTGGCCGCCCCCTGGTTGTGGTGCTCAACAACGTAATCCAACATACAACTAAAAACGTTCCTTACAGTCGAGTTTCAAAAGTGAACCTATAAAGACGTCCGGTGCTCTCCTCCACAGAAAAGTAATTTTTAGCTTATTAATTCGTTAAGAACTCAATATTGCGACCGAGATGGGTGGCGGTTCAAAAAAGCTATCCGCTTAGTACATTGGTTGCATCATGCACTGAAACTGCGTCATGTACAAAATTTGGAGTGCATGCGACTTATTTTGTACTTATTAGAGCCTTACGTTACCCGTTTCCGGAGCATGGTGATTTTAAAGTGAGTAGCAGATGATCATAAACTGCCTTTACGCTGACCACCCTTCAAGAAGGGCAATCCAACCGAACAGTTTTCTAATGTAGTGACCTTCGCTGGTAATGCTTGTGCACAAGTTCTTGCACAGCGTTAAATGAAAATAAAAACAAACGAATGGAACCGTTTAATGAAACAAGTGTTCAATCCATAGCCCATTCACTTGTGAAATACTTGTTTCTACTCAAGCAGTGTTTGAATATTAAAAATCCAGATATTTTAGAAATCAGTTGCTATTCTTGCGCCTAGCTAGAGCTTATGGGTCTTCGCGATTACGATAATTGGCTCACCTCGAAGAGGACGCTGTGTTCATGCCAACTGCTTACACACTACGCCGGGCTTCATTGGCTAATCCTGTTTGGAGTGCTACATTGCCACGTACATGAAATGTATTCTGTGTATTTGCACCAATCATTTGCACTGTGATTTATTGTTTCTTCTCAAAAATATAAAGAATGAAACATTTTCAGACCTTGTGTACACGCTACAATACACATGCACTCTGTGGGAGCCCACAAATTAATCTTTTGGATATTTTTCTCTGCCAGAGGTGCACGCCGGGAGTTTTTCTGTATATAAGCCCCTTCTGCACATTCACAACTCTCTGTCTCGCCGTTCCCCTCACAACCCACCCTCCCACTCTGCAGCAAAACCATCGCTAAAACAGAAAATTGAAACCCATTCACGCAACAGTTCCTCCCTTTGCATTCATCTTTAGCGTACCAATACTTTCGATCAAGACCATGCAACACGGACGAACCCGCCATGCCGCGCTCCCGCCAAGCAAGCGTTTCCGGACCGCTACCACGCAAACCAAAGGACGCAGTCAAAGGAACACCAGAAAACGAATGTTGACAGGGCTGCGATCCGTTCCAGCGCCTTTGTTCGGTGAAAAGCAGTCTACGCCCAAATCGCAAAGAGATTCATGTGAAATACTAGATGGAATGGAAGGCAAGCCTTTCGTGCTTGACCTCGATGCCCTGACATATATTCCGCCCACACAGTCGACGTTCGACGCGGAAGCAGGAGAAATAATGCTGGACCACGGCCGCGGCGTTAGGCGCTCTCGAGAGATTAACGGGCAGCCCTTGGTCAATGCACGTTGAAGAGTCGTTTGTGGTACACATAACGCTCCTGCGGCTTGGTAAAATGGCTGCACGCATACGTTATACTGCAACGCACACGAATTTGTTTGGTCCCATTTTCTTTCATACTCCCGTTTCAATAATTTATATGTTACCCGATAATCTGAGGGAACGGGCATTCATTTCAAATGACGGCTTTAAAGAATGTCATTCTAGGGTCATCAATCATTTTCGTTTCTACCTTCATGTTTGGGTTCTGCAAAATTAGTTGAACTCGCGTAACTCTTCCTGGTCTGATGAACATGTTCCATTCAATTTGCGCAGCATCAATTTGCGCAGCATCAATTTGCGCAGCGTCCGGTCTGGTTCCAGCATGTATTACCGGTGCATTATTATTATTTGTCTCCCAAACCATGCATACCATATTGTGGAAAGGAACATCTTCAAATAATCACTACCAGTACCAGCTTCCCTATCATCAACAACGCTCTTGCATGTAAACAAGCACAGGAAACATGTATAGTTAAGTACTTAGACAATGTCGCAGTGGTCCTATTAACAGTTCATGGAGCACGAAACATTTCAAGAGAACAATTAGGTTGTGCTGCTTCCTGAATTAGGCGAGGAAGTTGAGGGAACAACCAAGAATATTTTTGCTAAATGTGCACTTGTGCTTGGAAATTCTCTAAATATTTTGGGTGTTGTAAGCATCGATCAAATCGTTCGGGTGTTATGTGCAGACCAGACTTCCTACTGGTCAGGATACGATCTGTAGTCACCGTTCGTGTCCAACAAATGAATAATATGCGATTCGGGAGGGAGACCCCACCTGCCGCCTAAATTGGGTTCTATCTGCTCCATAGAAGTCCATACTGGCGGTCACTGTGCATCAAAAGAAATAAGGTGCATTTCTATACGTGCAAAGTAGAAGTGCTGACATCATTTCAAATTGGTGTCAGCGTATGCGAAGGGTCTTCAGTATATTTCACTGAGCATCTGCGATATATCTATTGTGGAAGACTTTTTAAGGAGCCCAAGGAAGCAATGACGCAAGAAAAAATTCAAATCGTTGTAAGTCTTATCCAGGGTAGTACAAACACATAAACACAGGTAAACCACGATATATACATACATACATACATACATATATATATATATATATATATATATCTGTATTCAATATAGATGTACATATACAGTTGTAAAATATATATTCAAATGTATTTCAACAATAATGGCATTGCAAGTACGAATTTTTTTGTCGGATGTCACTATTTCGATGATTTGAGCTTGCTCCCATATTTAAGAAACAATAGATTTATATACATACCTTGTGTATTCAATACATTTTGTTGAAATGGCGAAGAACATTTAAAATTTCAAGCTGGAAAGGCGTGCTAAAAACACCACACTATGAGGTACGTGCTACAAGAAAGTGTACAAGGGCGTGTTATTGCCAGGGATCTACAAGCGGATACATAATTTGTTTGTTTACTAACAAGATGATCCTATGTGGCTTACAAGTGATCAACTATCTACCAGAATCGAATCAATTAATCTATTCCTGTTTGTACCTACATTTATAGGTGAGTAATAAATGAAACCGCAGGAGGCGTTTTTCTTTTAACTATATTTCAGATAACCTGTTTCTGCACATATCGTTCGACCTACGAGAAAAAAACATCGAATAAAGGCATCAAGGGAAACTTAGATCAACGAAATTTCAAAACCCAACCCATTGCGTTTTTAACACTAAAAGGGCGAGCACTGTATTTCGGTGCAGGCAAGTGATCCCTGAAAAGAGCCTAACTCTGTATTTCTAGGACACATATCGCTATAGGCAGTTAGAAAGAAATTTTCTTGATGTAAGCAAAGGGGAAAGGACAAGAAAAAATACACGCGGAGTGTTCTAGAGATAGTACTAATCGTGTATGAAGCGCTCAGAGAAAGTAAGGGATACGGGGGACAACGTGCGAACGCGTTCGTGTCGCAGAAACAAGGGAATAATAACGCACAAGAAAGGCACTTGGGGGTTTGGGGACGCCGCAGGTGCGCGAAAGAGATGAAGGGGGATGGAGACACGAGCACGAACGAGATTCACTGTACGAAAAGGAGGAGGAGGGAACGATAATACAACGCAGCGCCGTGCAAGAGATAGCATGCGCTTGGGACCTTGGTTAGCATTTATTAAGAACATGCACATGAGCGCGAGACTTGTATAGAAATCTGAAGTAAAGTACAATTGTCACCTATCTTTCTGTAGACCCTAGAGTAGCGTCAGAAAAGAACAAAAATCTGTTGTATGTATCCTCGCATACTTACGTGCACGGATCGTGCAGAATAAAAATGTACTATATGTAACGGTGCAAGGCCAAATATCAGATAGTTGGGGCGCTTCGGTGCAGCTCACAAACTTAAGAGGTGGTACTGCAACTCGTCTGCAGCTGAGAGAGATTTTGGTCAGATTCGTGGCTTAAATCGGCCTGAAATAAGTTGATTAAAACCAATGAGCCCCGGCATTCCATAGGGGAATATTAGTTCACTTTAATAAATTTATTTCGTGAAGAAATTTAAACTAATTCTCTGAACTAGCACCATTTGGACGCGATGTCGTTGTGTAGCGCGGAGCACAGTAAAGGGGTGTATGAAACTTCAATACCTCGTAAAGATAAAAATACCCTGCATTTACATTAATGGAAGTACCTTGCGATTCGCAAGGCACATTCATCTGTCGGTGAATAGAAAACAAAAGAATTCATATTTGCAAATATGTTTAAATATATGTGAAGCTTTTTTGTTTAGAGTTCTAGGTAGTCCGAAATCTCGTAATTGGAGAGCTGGTTACGACATATTTCCAAATGCAGGGTTGATTGGCACCAACAACCCAAAGGTCTCGCCAGTGGTGCTTGATTTAGGGTCCAGAGCGTGTAGTGAATGAAGGAGCGATATAGATTAAATTGATATAGATTAAATTATCCAAGAACGCGCCAGAGAGGACTGATTCTGACATTCACCTACAAGAACGGTGGCGGTCTGGTCCTGACGGGAACCATAGTAACGGTCTGCATGTGTGTAGCGTAATACCAACATATGTCTCTGAGTCATTTGCAATATATAACTGTAGGACACGGTTCAGTGTATGGCCCTATGGTGTGTGACTACCAGACACTTTCATCCGAGCCGTCGGTTAACCGACAGACTACCAGGCACTGTCATCTGAGCTTTCAATAAACTGACAGCTTCCTGACTCTCACCGACGCTGCTGGCAGAACCGACAGCGGTCGCCCTCGTTCAATGTGGCGGACCACATATCCAAGTAGCTTAAATCGTCTCATTAGTCTCGCCTCTGATAACATTGACCTCATCCAACATCATCAAACCTGGACTAGTTGGTCTTTCACAGCTTCAGCCCCCTTGAGCTGCAACAAAAGTATATTATACCGGATTAATATTTGTATGTGTCGCTGATGCAGGAGCTTCTGTGGTTTTGGACGACCAATGCGATCGTCGTTCGTTTGGGTTATTGTGGCACGCTCGGAAAAGGCATTTTTATCAGATATACGATCGTTTTTAATGACACTGGTTTAAGCCAACACTCCGACATGTATAGAGAGATAGGAAAGTGTTCTATTTATGGCATGCGTAAACCCCTTACTTCTATCAAGTCTGAACATCCACTCTTAAGAATCACCCACGTCTATTTTCAGAAGAAAACTACTTTTCGCCGGATGAAAAAGGCTGCCCAGGAGTGCCCAAAATCTATCGCGGCGGATCCATTGGATTACTTAAAGCAGATACTAGTACATGTTCTCCAGGAAAGCGTGCCGTCCGTCGAGGTTCCTGTAGGATGGCTTTCAGGCCGCTCAATAAACAAGCGGCGCATTCAATGACATCCAATGAGGTAAAAGAGTACATAGCATGAAGAAAACATATTGAAGAAATTTATTCCTTAGATTACCGCCAGGGTTCGAGTGCGATGTACTAAAAATTTAGCATGGCTAGCGTTTGCAAAAGCGCTTTAAAAATGGAGGAAGGAACGTGCTACCAGATCCCGTTTGAGTGCCATATGGCAAAAGGATTGGGCTTCGAAAAGGAATACGCGCGTTGGAGACTCAAGATGCGTTAAGCCGACGAGAGGAAACGCTTGCTAGACTGGGAGTTGTGGCCAGCAGCAACTACGTGAGTTATTTGGGCCGTGGTTGGAGGTGGGCAACGACGGAGGTCGCCGCTTGGTCGAAGTTTTTGGCAGCGGGAGGCGGTGTTAGCACGTGGGGTGTTCGTTGACGGAGGTCAGAGCGGAGGCGAAGTCGCTGTTCGATATATTGATGTGCGATGACTTTGGCTTCCTCAGACTGGGAAAGCTCGGTGCCTCTTTTATGTGATTATTGTGCCTATAAGCGGCTGAGACCGTGAGCCCTATATGGCCACAGCAGCCCCTGGGTGACGGGACTTCTGGTGCCGATTAATGGCATCCAGATGCGTAGGTGGTGAACCGCGTGAAAGCGTGCAGCAAACAGACGAGATATTGGGTAGCAGGTTCTTAACGGGTGACGCGAGGTAGGTGGCCGAAAGGTGGGCAGGTGCCCGTCGAATGGGGGAGGTGGCTAGTGGCAGCGGGCAACAGAGGGCACTTTCGAGGCGCAAGGAGTCGCGCTGGACTTCCTGCTAATAGTGACCTTTCAGAACTAGGAACGCTACTCTACAGCAGATTAGGATAATACAGCGAGGCGAAAAGAGTCCATTGCGGTTACAATGCCCTAATAATTGCGTGAAAACCGGTTTAAAGAGCACCATCGCACGAACGATCAAATTGCTGGTAACTTTGTGGAGTCTTTTTGTTTGCGCAAAGTAGGCTCGGGCCCAACAAAGTTTTACGTAATGCAACAATATTTTATTTGGCAACACATATTGTATTTTTTATTTTTGCAATAAATATTGCAATAAAGCCAGGATGGTAACAGCACGCTCAGCAGTGCATAAATGCTTCAAATTGTAGCAAACTTTTACCATATGATATCGGCGGGAGGATCCGCGCAGTGGTGGGGGCGGCATCACGTGGACGGCAATGCAAGTTTATAACAGATTGAAAGATTATTTTTAAATAAATACAAAAAAAAATCTTGATATGTCGCATTCTAATTTTCCTAAAGAAATCTTCAAGTTTATTTTTTCAAAATTTAACGGACGAGAACTTGAATTTGAAATGTACTGCAATAATTTTCATATTTTCCAGAATAATGCAATGAATTTTCCTTTTGCAATATCCTATTGCAACAATTTTTCTTCTAGCGATAAATTCTTGCAATTTATTGCAATAGCATTATATTGCGTCCGAGCCCTGGTGAACAACAGTGTTCACATTTGAAAGCCTTGAACATGAAGGCGGAGCTGCCACTGTACCTGGCGCATAACGGCCACCTCCTCATGGAATAGCTGGACAACCCTAACTGGTGTGTTGTCCGGACGGAGTAGGCCGTCGAAGTCGCCAATGATATTATTAATCAGACAAGAAATGGACGGCTTTACTTGACAACTATGGCAGTCTGGGAAGATCTATTTTACTTAAACTTTTTCCGAAGCGTTCGTCAAAACGCCTTCTAACGCAAGGATCTTTCCTCTTTGCCAAAATTTATCGATGACTTGCGGTGGAGCCACTGAACTACTGTAAATCGAGCTTCAGGACTCGAGACCATCTACAAAACACAACTATTTCATGCTTGTGAATCTTTCTTACTGATGGTCGACTACTGAGACGAGGTATACCACATCGAGATGAGGAATGCGCGCAGTGCAGTCTGACCTACTGTACTTTCTTTAGAGCAGCACTACTATAGTAGGGATACAACACTATGTAGGTAATCAGCCATAATCGTATAGCAGACCAAGCTGGGCTTAAAAAAAGAGATGCCAACAGGGCGCAGATCGACCGGTGAATCCCGACGGTCAACAGCGGCCCCTGAACGTAAACAAATAGGGGTGCGTACCACGTGTATGGTCGCAAGAGTAAGCTAGTATCGATTAGCCCAGTATATAAATTAAAGAAATAATCCGTAATAATTTGAATCAAAACCGCAAATTTAGAGGTCCATGTCCCAGGAGAACAACGCGGACGTTCCAGCGGGAGCGAGTGGTGTTTTCTCCGATGTCACCGAACTCGGAAAGATGGAAGTCGGTGTTGCGATGGCTGTCGACGTTGTGGATGCAGCCCCGGACATTGAAATGGAATTTGACAGCGGAAGTGCTCCTACTTGGAAATAAAATGTACTTCGGGATTGATTGGGCGCGACACGCGTATACGCCTTCGTGGTTTATTAGAAATAGTTTACATGATTTCGGAACTGCCTGGTACTGCCACTGGTGCGAACCAAGGTGGACGTTCTACAGTAGTAGGGATCTAAGGCCAGCGTACAACACTGTCATTGTTTGGATGCTCCAGAATAGAACCATAGGGCCTCGCTAGCTTACAAGATGCCTGGTACCGACGTTCTTTCAATTAAAAATATACAGGCAATCCAACTCACTTTGCATCAACACCACAACGTTCTGCGTACCACCGCCTCGAGCACCCCGGAGACGGAAGCATTCACCTGCGAGCGTTAGCTACGTTGCTTCTAACTGTGCAGCTTCCAAGGTGCGGTCATACGTACATCTTCTGGTCCACAAACAGGATCTCCCGACTACGTTCCCGCTGAATCGCAAGGAAATCCGTCGCGACACCCTCCGCTGGACACCAACACAGCGTCGCGTTATTTATAGCTTTCGTCGAACGCATTTTGTTTTTCTCTCGATTTTTCTAACACGGCAACAATAGCGACATAAATGAACCTAGTGAAGAGGATACTGAACAGTCAGGCCTAAAACAGATACCAATTGTGACGGATCCAACGCCACCGGATTCTGACGCATCAACAGGTGACTGGAACAAGTACAGAACGGCTCTCGAGGAGTATTCTGCAGAATTTCTCGCCGTCTATAAAAATGAAGAATCGATACAAGGGGAACTATTATGGAGTGATTTAACAACTATTGTCTCCGATCACGGTCTAGAAAACCTCAAATTCCCTTCTCTTGTGGCATGTCGCACATTGCTACTAAGTCGGGGCCTATTTTGGAAATAAGTTGAAGGAAAATTGGCCGATCGGATGCTCTGATTGAATGTCTTCAGAGTACAAACTGCCCAATTCCAGTTTACAAACCGATTCCAATACTGGGCACGGAAATGTTCAAACGCGCATTTCGCTTCCAAATGAACCCAAGCACACTGAAGATGAAGTAAATAATAATTCCAAATCTCCGGAGAAGGATGAGCGCGAATCGAACACCGATCGGAGCTAATAATTTACAGGGGACAGTTTGAAAGACTCATCTAAGAATTGAAGATGTAGTAGAACGAGTTTAGCTACTTATAAAAAGAAGTCCTAAAACCTGGGGTTCTGGCTGTTTTGTATGAAGACTACTACAGTATGTGTAAGTGCCCTCTACTGTAGTGAAAAGGATATATATGACAGCTCGAAAGCTATTAGTAAACGACTGAGGAGTCGGTAGACCAGGGTTGTAAAGCCTGTAGTACAGCTCGGTCGGGGCGGTAGAAAAGGGTGGTAACAAAGGACAGTAGCGAAGGGGCCCAGGGCAAGGGACGCGCTCTACGGGCGCGAGAAAGGGGCGCGGGAACGGGGTGCGAACGACGGTCGCTATGGGGGACGATGTGAGCACGACGGGCTCAGAAGGACAGTGGCGCACGACGGGCGCAAAAGGAGGGCAAGGGTTAGAACGACGGTCTCTAAATGGAGCACAGGGGTGGGTCACGACGGGCTCAGAAGGACAGTGGCGCACGACGGGCGCAGACGGAGGACGAGAGGGAGAACGACGGTCTTGCACGGAACAACGGTAGTCGCCAGAGCACACTTACTAAATGCTCTGGGACCGGGAAAGGGGGAGTTCAACGGACGCACGGCGCTGCAGCTCGCGGAACGAAGAGAGGAAGGTAAGTTGTATTTTAATGTGCGCTCGCGTAGGGAGACCGAACGCGGCATATATTGTAAAACAAATAAACTACAGGGTTTTCCGGATGACTACCTTAAAGCACACTATATGGTAAATATATGTGGTGAGGGAACACCACATATATTGTACCCATATACTGTTCAGTAGATATGGATAAATTCATTCTACTACAGAAGAGATAAGATAGACATTAGGATTGAGAATACACCACATCGGATGGATCAATTTGATTCAAGGAACAGCTCCTTTCCTAACCACAATGGACCAGTTTGACTTGGTCTTAGTGGATTTTCACGTCTCTGCCAGACACGAGCCATATTCTCTGTATTGCTGGACGACGAACTTGTGGGCACTATGCGCCAATATAGGAGCCTGGAAAAGACTTTGAGTTGACGTCATAGGAAATTGCTCGGGGTATACCTATGATACTGGAAGGTGATGAAATGATATTCTTTGCAGAACATCTCACTGGAGAAAAAGATTTCGAAAAAAATCGTCAATGTTCTCCATGAAAAGTTTACGTCAGATGAACAACGGGACCCCCTGTTTCGAGTATGGTAACGCTCGTCTTTATTCGAAGGAGTGCGAAACAACCCTGAGAAGTCAGAAGTTGTAGTGTTCAAAGACATGTGCAGAACACTCCCCAGCACACAGCGAGAAATTGATAAATCGTATGAATACGATAATTTCCTTCAAATTTTACTTGCCACGGACATCCCGGAGTTGGAAAGTTCTTTGCCAAGAAAATACCGTCTTCATTTTATTAAGCTATGCCTCTTATTGATAATGTTGTATCAGCAAAGCCTCGGTCTGCTGGTTTACGTTTTTCAGTCCAAGATACTGCATTCTATGGTATTGGAATCAAGTTCTGGAGAGACGCTAAACGCCGATCCAAGTTTCCGCCTAGAACACAGAAAAAGGGAAATGAGAGGGACGAGAGGCGAGGATGTAGTGTTTATCAGAAGCTCAGAAATGGTCTTGGCAGCCAATACAGCAAATCAGATGTGCTTCAACTCGCTGTGAAAGCGGTAAATGACACAGTGGGCCCGAAGGACTATGCCCTACACTGCTATTGTTAGGAGCTATTCCAAGACCAGCGAGGGCATGTCCATCCCTAACGCAGATATAGCGCGAGGCTGTCATATCGAATGCGACCAAAGCAGTCGAAAAGAAGTACTCTACAAGGAAAGTCCAACTCGCTGTAAGTTACAAAGGTCCCTTCGGAAATGAACGCACCTACCTTCGCTCCCTTCCTCATGGAGCCGAGATTCTAGTTTATAGAGATAAGGAAAAGAAATGAACTGGACCGCATCGATTCATATCTATTTATGGAGATACTGTAGTCGTTCAGATGACAACGGATCGTCGCACTTTCCGTTCACATGTGGTGCAACTGTTCTATCGCTCGGAGGATTCTGTATTTGTGGCGCAAATGCTTACAACATCATACCAGCCGCATTGGATTTCAATGAAGCCAAACGAAAAACACACCTTCAGTCAGAGCCGTCGGACGGGACTTGAGGGTCTCTGTAAAAAGGGTGTCTTCAAAGTTGCCAAGAGATGCACGGTTCCGCGCAGTTCAAGAATACAAAAAGCTAAATTCGTGGACGAGCTCAAGATTGACGAAAATGGGACCATTCGCGAGAAATCCCGGCTTGTTGCTCAGAATTTCTACGATCCAGGCGCGGAAACCATTGCGACGCGCTCTGCAACTTTCACTGGTCTCGCACAGCGCGTGCTACTTGCTTTTGCAGCAATGCACAAGAGCACGAATTCTACGTTCGGGATGTCTCACAAGCATACACTCAAAGTTGGAGCAAACTCGAGAGACCAGTTTATTTCGAACCACTTGCAGAGATGGGACTCAAGAGCGATAATTTATTACGTGTTGTAAGACCGCTGCACGGTATTTCGGGGTCGGGGTTACACTGGTTTGCGACATATCATAAGCACCATATTCAAAGTTTGTCTATGGATGAGCCCCAGCTGATTGATGTCTTCTGTACCACTGCAATGGTAGGGATCTTCATGCTTTCACAGTATTCCAAGTGGATGATAGTGCAGGTCATGCTACTTCTCATCTTCTGAAAAAAAAGAAAGTTCAAGCCGAATGTTTCAATGCAAACCACGCACTATTCTCAAAGAAGGTAAATCTGTGTCATGCAACGGAAGTATTTTCGGTCGAAATGAGAGCGGGTATTAGTAAAGCAGCCAGGAAAGCTTGCGGTTGTAACGAAACCAAGCACACAAAAAGAGGCAATTAGCATTCGTGCAGCACTTTAGTATATCACTGGAAAGTACCCACCCAGATCTTTGTAGTCCAACACAGCTTCTTTCAAGTTGTGTGTCGAATCCTAGCGACGGGACAATGAAGAAGTTGTCCAAAATAGTTGCAAGGGCCAGGAAGACAGCGTCTATAGGCCTTAAATTTTTTCCTTTCGACAAGGATCAGGTGGAGTTGTTCTTACTCACATATTCAAGTTTTGGAAATGCCGATAATGGTGCATTACAGATGAGATTTGTTCTATGTCTGGTAGAAAAAATGGAAACGCCAGTATACTGCACTACGGCAGTCAAAGTTGTAGACGAGTTTTGAGAAGTGCTATGGCATCAAAATTGGTTTCTCTCGACTATGGTTTAGACAATGCATAAGTGGCAAAGAACATGCTTGAGGAACTTCTAGGACGTCCTTTGAGGTTGCATGCCTTTATTGATTCACGCACTGTGTTCAACACGGTGACAAAGGGCGGTCCGAAACTCGAGAAGCGACTCGACAACCTAGGGAAGATCATAGCATCTAAAAACTCATGAAAAATAACTTTCTTTCTGTCACTCCAACTGGATGGGTGCATCACACTACAAACAAAAACATCGTAAGTGTCGCACGTGGAAAACACGAATGTTCCAGCGGGAGCGAGTGTTTTTTTTCTACGCTTTCACCGAACTCGGAAAGATGGGAGTCGGCGTTGCTATGGCTGTCGACGTTGTGGATGCAGCCCCGGACATTGAAATGGAATTTGACAGCGGAAGTGCTCCTACTTGGAAATAAAATGTACTTCGGGATTGATTGGGCGCGACACGCGTATACGCCTTCGTGGTTTATTAGAAATAGTTTACGTAAATAAGGAACTGCCTAGAGGTAGTTCTATGGTACTGAGACATAGAAGATCTGCTTGCAAACGCACAGTAACACCCGAAGCTTT
The DNA here is from genome assembly GCA_032274145.1 of Herpochondria borealis. Classification (NCBI taxonomy): domain Eukaryota; phylum Rhodophyta; class Florideophyceae; order Ceramiales; family Ceramiaceae; genus Herpochondria; species Herpochondria borealis. The sequence continues at coordinate 6,511 of JAVCKV010193828.1, read as the reverse complement.
GTGATGTGCATGATCGGTCGCTAGATTCAGAGCGGGCTGACGGCGGTGCCGGCACGGATGACTTACGAAAAGAACCGCTGGACGAATTTTAACAGCTCAGGACCGTTCGTTGTTCATGTGGTCTTTGTTACTTTGAAGTCGCGGACACTGCGGACCAGTGTTTGTTGTAAACAAATGTACGTCAGTGTCATCGGACACACCTGTGCACAGACAGCAAAGGGCCATGCCTGCCATCGCGGGAACTCAGAAACACTTTCCATCAATTTCATCCAATCACCGAAGGCGATCGGCAATCATCTTGGAGATAGGTTTAAGACTGTCTTTGTCCCGACTGCAACAGTCATAAAGTGCAACAAGAATGTTTATATGTTTTATTATTTAGGTGTAAGATACTACTAAAGCGAAGATGAACAACCGCTTTGAATCTGCAAATGACATTTAGGCTGCCAAGCGTCAGACGTTGTAAGTGTGTGGGTGGGTGTAAATACCCGAACCACCCGCTCGTGCTTTTGGTTCCATATTACTTGTGCAGTCGACCCAGTTGGTACCGATTGGGATTGAAGTAGAGCAAGAACTGCAACCTAGCTGTCAGAACGAGCACATATGGATCTCACAAGCTACATTTTTGAACGTCTAGCTTTTCACGGCATAAATAGTCATTGGGGCCAGTTTACCTAGCTCGAAACGCGACTTGAGCTCTGCCTCTGGGAAATCAGAAAATCCATGATTACTGAATTGACCTCCCATCAACCAATCAGGCGAACATTGACTGAAAACGAAATCCAGAGATGCAGAACAGCAAATGTTTTTCGTCGAGCAGTCTTTTTTCCAAGGCGATTAACGCAACATTCTCGAGCCAAAAAAGTACATCGGGTCCATATTTTCTCCAATTTTTGAGCGTATTGAATTCAATGTTGTTGGCAGTCTGGTGTGCTATAATTGAGTTTAGAATTTATGTAATCATCACTGAAATGGAGCATGTACAAGCGATGTGTATCGTTTAGTCCAACAATGTTCGTCATATATAAATTTAAAATGGTGCTCTTGATCGTGGTATTTTGCCCCAACAGCAAAACGATTCAATTAGTTTATATTTACCCGTACATAAAACCGATACGAGAAGAGGAAAATGATTTTCTAAAGACATTCCGGCAATGTAAAAAACGAGATAATACAGTGCAGAAACGAAACAGAGACTCAAGATCATGTTACGTCGCGACACGGAAACAGATATGTAATTAAAAATCCGAGCGCAATATGCGCTTTCCATTAACTAAAGGAAGCACATTTTCCTGTTTCTTGGAGTACTGCACGGATTGAGGCCCAAACTGCTCCTTGGAGTGAACACTACAGAGTATGTTTCATATACCTGTTCCTGAAAATCGAAGGGAAAAAGTGAAGTAGAATAGTACTTTTTGTTATGAGTTGTAGGACTTAGAAGTCGGCACATTTTTTCAAGTAACTTTTAAGAAATTGTTCAAGAGCATGAAGATACGCGATGCCCTTATTAGCTTTGGCAACCGTCCGGAAACAGCAACTGTATCAAATAGAAATCAGCAGCGCTTGCTTTCAAGAGCGCTACGACGACCCATATCATCTCTTCATATATCCGCCCAACAGTTCGACGGAGCATATATGAACAAAGACAGAATTGTCCACCTTCTACTCAAATTATACGGCAAAAACACAGCGGTAAACCGCTTCTCTGCAGGCCTTTACAGGCACTTGCGCACGAAAGGTTTTAGAAGTTTGCCAATCTTCCAATTCTTCTTCAGTATTCAGCAACGAAACGAATTCAAGTTGTTTTGTGTATCCATGGATGATTTCATTCAAAAGTCCCCAAATGCAAAAATGAGAACTTTCGCGACATGCCCTCGAAGCGTTACACCAAAACCCGCCTCTGCCGCCCAGACAGCTACCTCGGCTGGAATTTCAACTGCCACCCCGACAGTGGCATAACTCTCAATCAACAAATACATGTCTCCTTATCCCTCTAGAAGCACGGGCTTCAATTTTCTAACGCACGTTAAACCCCATTCACTACCCGTATACCACCGCTGGATTCCAACGAAACCGAACATATCTGCGGAAAGGAAGAAGAAAAATTCAAAAGCCTCGTCGGGGACCTCCGTCACCCTTCCGACTGCACCAAGCCCTACAGAGCCCACCCCACAGCCCTTTCAGCCAGGAAAATAAAGAAACACGAAAGCCGAAACATCCCGTTCACCAAACAGGTGCTCAGGTACCTCACGGGAACCACTCGGTACGGCGTCCATATTGCGAGACAAGAACAAAGGCCTTGTGCGTCTTCAGCGACGCAGAAAACGCGACAGCAGACGACAGGAAATCAACGACTGGGTCCCTCATTCAGTTCCACGGATGCAATGTTCTGTGGAGATCGACAGGGCAGCGCAACTTTGCCATCTCAAAGTACAAAGCCGAGTAAATGGCCGCAAGCCAAACGCTGCAGGACGTGCTGTGTTTCAACAAGTTGACGTCAACGCAAAACTGCGCCCCTTCAGAAAGTCCTTCCCCCTATTTCTCGACAACCAGGCCGCAGTAAAAGTATGCTGCAACATCTCTTCAACATGAATTTGCAAGAATATCAATATACGCGCAAGAAACTCATCGACCACCAAAGAGTCACTATATCTGTGGAAAATGTGACTAAACGCAGAAACTTTTTTCACAAAGCTCTTTCACCATGAGTAACACGCGTCCTCTAAAGGCTTCGGGTCATAGCCCCTCCGCATGAAGACATCACACAAAGCCGTGGCGATTAGTCCCGCCGGTAGCAGCGAGCGAAGGAATGTCAGGCCGCACAAGGACCATCTCCTCCCAGCGACAACCAATTCCGATCACGCGCCACACTAGGCTACATGGAAATAAAGGCATGAAACATGTGCCACGCCGAGGAATTAAGCCGACATCGAGTATGTAGAAACCTACATCGAGGCCCCTACAGAGAAGCTGCGAGTTTAACCAAGAGTCACCGGTCTTCTTGCACAGTTGACGGTCCGGTAGCGGGGCTCGGGCTATTCCACGTCCCCGATCTATTCCAGCCCTTTTCTCAGCCGCGCAATTTGCGTTTATACGTGGAACTCATGGAGACTCATCTGTAAAATTTTCACCCCCGCCGCCGTCTTTCGGCCTACAACCTGGAACACGCACTGGTCCTTCATCACCTCATAGTCGCCTAAATCACGCAGATGATCGAGCCGTCCGTCACCGCGCTATCCAGCTTCGCATGGATTCCACACCACTTTGGGCCCTGCATCCCGCAAACGCGGATCACACCCGATATCCTCTTGGAGCCCGTGTTCAGCGCCACGCTCCATGTATGTCGCTCCGCCTTCAGCGACCAGAACGCCACGCCCGAGTTAGCATTTTTCGTCTCTTGCAATATAATCTTCCGCAAGAGCGCTTTCACCATGCTTTTCTCACCGCCTTTGCGTTCTACAGTTCCACGGGTAACGGGCTTCGGGCACGCATCATTGAAGCGCTCCTATCGGCGACGCAGCAACTCGTGCGCTGTCGCCCCCACTCGGTGGGCGGGCCATTGGAGAGTTCGCGAATTCCTCGATGTCTGAACATGCGTGTATTTCGACAGCCGCGCTTGCGTATGCGTTGGCGCTTTCCTCGAGACGGACGCGCTTCTTATCGGGGCGGAATGTACATCGCGACGGTACGCTCTTCATTTTCAGGGAAGTGGGAATCGTTGCAGCCGTTTTTGAGCACGTAGCGAGGGTGGGGGGTGTAATGAGGGAGAAGAGGAGGTGCGCAGGGATTGCATGTGATTGTGCCCGCTCATCGCGGCTCACGCAGCGGCTTTTCTGATTGGCCAGATCAACCGCGAGTTCATGTGGCAGTGGTGCCCCCGGTTAAAAAATGCATAGAGTGCGATGCGCCAATAACGTGGCTCCACGTTCGTACGGCGTTTTTCGCCGATCAGGCATTCGTGTATAGTGATAAATAAATTGGCGCGACATATCTCTACGTACAATACAAGTTTACGAGCCAGTATATATTGCAGTTACGCAGCACTCGGGTCGCTCAATATTTCAGGCAGAGGCCAACCCGGGGGAGCCTAAAGCGCCCTCCACAGAGACCATGGCACCTTTTCTCCGTCGCGGCCAGCCGCTTGTTTAGCTCATTAACCAAACAAAGCCACCGCCGACGCCGACGAAAAAGCTAGCCATGGACATGATGGTGCTTTCTGCGCTGCTGCGGGGACGTTATAGATAATCCGTAATGTCCGCACGCCCGCGTAGAATGCGCCCTCGCCAAACTTATAGGCTATTGACAAGCTTCCGCTCTTATCCCAAACCATCATCCCGAGAAGTTACATATCCCGCACCATCTCCTTCTCTCGACTCCAACCACACGCCATGTGGTGCGTCTTCGCGTCTCGCACCTACCTACCCTCGCTCTAGTCTTATCGCCAGTTCGATGTCTCCACCGATACCTTCCTGCAGTTCCTCGCCGTCAAAAACAGATGCCTTTTTCTGCGCCCGCAAACGAACATCATGCTCTTCACCTCCATCTTGTTCATCGCCGCCGTCAGCACCACCGTCAGCACCACCGTCGTCTGCCGCGACTTCCTGGTGGTTCTGTTCGCCTCCGTGAAGATCATCATTAGGTAGTTAGACTACGCGGCCTAGCGCCTGGGTTTCTCCGGCCAGGTCTCGCTCATCCCGACAAAATCCCCATGACATAGAGAGATAAAACAATTTTGAAAAATATGCACCATTTTACTAATAACTCGTGTTTGGAAAAGCAGTTATCCAGTTATTTCGCTTCTCAATTTCCCTACTAGAAATACACAATTTGTACCGAACCAAAAAACGCATTCCAATAATCAATGCTTATTAATGTAACACAATCAATAGGAATTGGAAGACACCACAATTTTAGATTGGAACTGTACTTCTTAAATTCCAGTACATATGTGTTCCAATAATGATAAAACAATGTGCTTCAACAGACAACCAAAGCAATGTATTTGACCCATGCAACTGTCATAAAATGTTTTTGTTTAATTATCAAGGAATCCTTAGTATACCGAAGCCAACTGTCTTACTCACCTTGAACGAAACAACATGGACAGCATCAACTTAATAAGAACTATACCGCGTACCGCAAATAGTGTGTGCATCTGAATAGTGTGTGTGGAGTATTAATGTGTGTTGTACCGAAATTAGTGTGTCACAAACTAATATTGGTTGTTTGAGTTATGGAGGCGATATAATTAGAGTCACACACACTCTATTATATTTCTGAACAGTAATTTTAGTCACTGAGAACTCTTCATCATATTCAACAAGAATGGGTCATCCCGATGTGGTTTTGTATCCTTTAGGTAATATTGGAACGGGAATCATTTCTCGCAGATAAACGGTTGTACCTACTTTCAAGCATTCATACGAAAGGGTGTTATCTCCTGAAGTTAATGTTGCCGAAAATGTACAAGTCCAAATACATCGGGAGAAACCAATGAGTGCTATGTATAATATTCTTCAGGCTAGAGAAAAACTTCTCGTCCCTTTCAGTAACCCAAATTTCTTTCAAATATGTTTCACGGTTCCCCCTTCCGTGCATGTCTGCGACTGTACACACCTCATTAAACCGTGTGATTCTTTTCTTATCCAGAAACTGAAAGATGCATGGAACCGGCGTTCGGAAGCGCAAAAACTGCGGGAGATTATTGCTTGTAGATGGAAAGACAACAGCGGGAAACTAAGTAACCCGGGAAAGGGATTTGTCTAAAGCTTGCAGACCAAGCTTTTCGAGATGTTAAATCTAAAAGGGATGCAGAAGGGCTTTCGTTTGCACGAAAGGCAATGATTCAGACTAACATGGCCCTGAACACGAATGGGTTGTGGGCAGAAATTCAGCTTCGTCCAAAGTTGCAAAATATCATTGCAAAACACAGAATCAATTTCGAAAGTGAAAGCGTAGTGGCTTCGACCTCAGAAGGGGCTGCTCCTTCAGCTTCTTTGGAAATGTAATGTTTGTACTGAGGTCGACACATGTTTGATGAGTCGCCTGGATCTTTCACCATTCCGGATTTTCCCAGCAAGGCACTGAAACATGAATTCCAATTAAATTTTGAGCGATTCCGTGGTGACAGTAATTGATGTCGATTTATTTAATGTGTCTGGTACTAATTTATGTTCGACTTCAATTAGTGTGTATACTTATATTAGTGTGTGTGACTCTAATTTAGGTAAATCTCACTTTAAAAGGCGTTCAGAATTAGAGTTTCACACACTATTTGCAGTACGTGGTGTACACAGAGTGTCACTTAGCAATTAAAGTATCCTCAGCACTACCCAGTGCACTAACCTAGACTTCCTCAGATAGGGGAGGGTACCCTTACTAAGCAAACATAGTACCCAATAAATGAACTACCCAGCCCGACCAATCCGCAGCCATGCCACTCCGGAGTGGCAAAATGTCAAAGTGGATAGGTCCTGACAGTACCTCTGACTTTACCCGCCCCGAGTGGCGG
>JAVCKV010193717.1:0-16920 GCA_032274145.1 Herpochondria borealis | reverse complement strand
AGCTTCCAGGTGGGTAGCTTTCGTGGTCGTCGTAGTTGACGTCGCGGTCAACACGACCATGTTAGCAAACATGTTTGCCCCACCATAGCCCAAAATCCCGCCGCGGGTGACGATCACCGTCACGACTCGATTTCCCACGCTCCAGGAACGTAATAAAACGATCCTGTTCAGCATGGAGCCGACCCGAAAGGCCGTCATTCCGACCCTGGGCTGCCGCAGCTGTCTGGTAGCCTCCGCCAAATCAACTTGGAGGCGTTCGAACATCGACTTCAGAATCTGACACTCCCGCTCCGTCACGGCAGACTCGCTGGTCGTCTGGGTACGCATATACCGCGGAGGCTCGCCCACCACATTGAAGACGTAGGGCTATAAACCCTCCAACAATTGCTCTGCAGAAGTGGTAGGCTGCGTCTGCAGACGAGCCACCAAGGCCGACGCCGCAACTGGTGGTACTAACGCCTCGTGCGAAGACAATCTGACTGCGGGTTGCGGCCCAATAAGCGGCCCAGCGTGGTTCATGAGGTGTGGAAGCGGATTCTGCTGCACGGGCAGCCGTGGTTGTTTATGTGGCGATACTACTGGACCTATGCCCGGTAGCTGTGCTGCCTGTTGCGCCGCCAACGCCAAAGCCACAATCGTCCCCGTTGCACCAGGCATAAAAAATGCTCCGATGCGCGGGATTGTGCATAGGAGTAGTGGGCAGTGAGCGAGTGAGCAAGTGAGCAAGAGGTGAGATAAATGCAGGTGAAAAAATAAAAATGGCAGGCAAAATACCGGGAAAAAATCAAGAAATTAAAATCGATATTGGTAAAAGCATGGAGATATTGTGAGCGCGGAGCACGAGCGCCTACCCTCTGCCACTTCATTTGAACAAAAGCAAGGCACAGAAAGGCGGGCGAGGGTGAAAAAAGCGCGCTAAAACGCGAACGTCTTCTCTCCGTTATTGTTTGTTTTTTTCTCCGTTTTTCTCCTCTCTCCTCCTTTCACAACTCTCCGCTGACCGCCGTCCGCCCCAGCGATCAGCGTTGGAAATTGAAATTTTCTGGGGAGTTAATAATTTCGGTCCACGGAGATCGCGGAATACTACGAATTAGAGCGTGTGACCGGTTGCTTAGTTCCGGTACAAGAACTGGTACGAAGTTTTTAAATTTGAATTAAAATGAAGGTTTCTGCGTGGTGAGGGTAAAATTATTTCGCACAAGCCACCGAATGGAAAACCTGTACAATTGTAGAAGCACCGGTGTGACGTGAAATCATGTTTACACAATAGGCGCAACCTGATGCCGTTTTAAATCTGCCTGCAAGACCATACCAAGCGCCGGCGCCGTAAATAATTAAATCTTCGTCGCCGCCGCCATCGCCGCTGCCATCGCCGCCCTGTCTTCAGAAACACCACGTCCTCTTAATCGCTCAATATCCATCGCCCACCTCATCTCCTCCGTCGCTTCGTCTTTATAACTGAAGCCCTCCATCTGCGCTTTGTTCCAGCTGCAGCGCGGGTGCTACAGCGTTTACACGCAAAAAATCGCCACACGTCTCCACTGACACGGCCCGCCCATCTATAATGTTACCCAATCGCCCGTTTCTCGCCTTCCATTCGCCCCAAGCCGCCACTAGCCGCTCGTCGGTATTCGCCCAAAGCTCTTTTCAGTTTTTCCGACCACTCCTTCTTCTTTCAAATGTAAGCATCTTCTTTCCGCTCAACATTCCCTGTTGTCTTGCAACTTTCTTTTTCATGCAACTCCTTTAAAGATTTTGAAGTAAGGCTTTTTCGTGTGAATTTGTTAAATAGGAAAATGATCCGATATTGTTGCACTTTAAAGAACAGAACCCTTCTTGAAATTTCGGCGAACGAAGAGCAACTCGAATAATTTACTTTTCTGTATTTTATTGTTTTTTATCTTTGTATTTGACCTGTCAATCTGATTTGTTTCTGTCGTTTCTTCTGTGACGCATAACTCTGACCGGAATGTTTTTCACGTATATGTTTGTTGACACTGACAAAGCGGTCACACAAATGTGAGATGGCTTTTCACTAGCGACGTCTCCAAAAAGGATCCTCATAGAAAGTAGTGTTACTAAATAGGACTAGATGAAATCGAAATATAATGGCCATTAGCACTATTGGTTCCTTCTCAATTGCAACATGATTATCATAACATTACACGTGGAAGAACTAACTTTCCGAGTAAAAACTTGGCACAGACCCACGCAAGCGCTTCCCAGAACGCGTGACATTTCGTAGCGCGGAGGTCGGATATTGGCATGTACAATTCCTTATAATTGGTCAATTTAATTGTTCGAAAGATTTTCAGTAAAAAAAGCTGCTATTTCCATTCAAGGATTTTCGCACCAGTCTACTGGAACAGTATTTTAAGAGAGACAAAGTTCAGTGTTGAGAGCGGGGCCAACGCTCCATAACGCTGTCATCCTGCCAATGAGAAACCTCGTACCTATAATGCACTATATAATATGTTACACTACTTCATCATGCGCAGGTTTTACTTTACAGTACCACGGCAGTTACGAACTGAAACGTACGGTGGTACTTACCGGAAGCAAAAGATAATCCGCTACTTTTTGGGTCCAAATAATCGTCCGCCAGCTCCTGAAGCAGTCAATGGTATTTTGCCTCACTACGGACAGTTTAATGTAAACGCAGACTCTAGACTAACTGCTATATCACAGCCGGGATGACGGTTTTCTGCTTTCCAACCTCCGGCTGTTACAGCAATATTTTACACCTGTTACCAGGTGGGACATAGAAGTAGTGAATGTCCTCGCTCTAGGCCCACTATAGGGAGTAGAGGCAAGGAACAGTCCTTCTACATAATGTTTTGAAAATAGCTGGATTCAACTGAAGCCAGGATGGCTTCTGTACATCCTTCATATAGGGAGATCGCCGTATGGTAATAATAATACCAACAGTCCTAGAACGGCTACAGCAATGTCTCTCTCTGAGGAGAAACCTGATACAAAAAATGAGACGGATAGCCAATTACATGTTGACTCTCCGCCTGTAGACGTCCGTAATTGTACAGCGTCTCAATCAGATATTTAAGCCTCGTGTTATCAATAGATTCACGTTCGTACGGAACCAGCCGTGTCGAACTTGTAAGGATTACCTATCACACATTTTTACTGTCTCCCTTTAATTACAAGGTAGACGATTCTACTGGCAGTACCTTTACTAACCTTTCTCTATATCTTTGTCTTTTTATACAGGAGCAGTCCCTGATATAATCCGCAAGGATATATTACCATAAGAAGTTTTAAATAATCTTCACACCAACAAGCATCGACTTGATGTTTTATGTATAACATTCCTATATTTAGAAGTAAATGGCCATAGAAATCACCAAAATTTCGTAGTAGTCGGCGAGTTATCTACCGAAGTTCTATTAGGCATAAACTTTATAGATCGTCTCGTAAAAAATATATGGGTACGAAGAAGTCTCGTCGTACTTCTTGACGACACTGGATTGCCGGAACAACTCCGTCCATCTCGCATACTAGTCTATCATGCGGATGAACCCACATCAGTACCAACGGCTAAATAAGAGCCACAGCACCTATGAATTGCTCAAAAGCGGAGCCTACCCGCTCTGCCTGAGAAATTTTACAAGTTACTGTAAATGATTCTTTTACTTTCCTCGGGGAACATACTGATATATTTTACGGTATGTGCAACTGTAGCATTGACAACTGCATAGCAGTTGTTAAAGAAACGAAAGAGTTTTATATAAAACTAGCTAACTTCTCACCTCAAGAGGTGATACGCATTAAGAAACAGATCATAGGCACTACAAAAGATGCTCATATGATCGGGTTCGTATTTTATCACATTTCTGACACCGCCATGGGCGACGGAAATTACTTAGAAAATCTACACACGTGTAAAATAGTTTTATTAAAAGACTTAAATATGTCTACAGAGCCCGCCCCAACGTGAGCTGATACTTGTCTCATTGCACATTGCACATTTTACGGGCCGTCTATGCGAAGGTACCTGCAGAAAGTTTCCTATGGACAGTGTCCAGGATTCAACGTCTTCAATGGACGGGCAAATTAATAATGTTTCAAACATTAATATACCTCGTTCATGTCAACCATCGAAGATCACCCCCGATGTTACACCTGAACACACCGAAGGCTCTCTCTGTTTGATTTTAAAAATATGCAGAGACCCTCTTCCTATCCTCCCTTACCCAGGGAAGTACCAGAGAAAATTTCTTCAGCACGAGTGTCTGATGGGGAATATAACACTTATGGTCAACATTTTACAGTAGATAATATTGACCTCAATCACTTCACTTGATAACCACAAGAAAATTAGATCTATGCTAAAGCCTTCTGCCTCCATGTGGTCAGGGTACTTGGTAATAAATAGTAACGTAAATCATCTTGTTCGTAACGCGAGCTGAAGCGTCGTTCATACGTTGAAACTCCCCTTTTCCCCCGTCCCAGAGTATCTAGTAAGTTTTCTCTTGTGATTAACACTAGTTCCCGTTCCTAGACCATCGTTCTCATACATCCCCTCTCTGCGAGCTTCGTTCGCTTCCTTCCCCCTTCCAACCCTTAGTGCTACTACGTCCCCCTAAGCGACTTTCGTTTTTCTTGCAGTCCCGCGTCCCTTTCTAGCGCCCGTCTTTCGCGCGCCGTCGCCCTCCATCCCATTTTTACCGCCCGGCCTCTACCATCCCGTCCGAACTGTCCCACAGGCTTTACACCCCTGACTTGCCCACTCTTCATTCATCTTCTCATTAGCTTTTGAACTGATATTTTTTCCACTACATTACTGTAGAGGATTTCACGATAGAATATAAGAGTCTTCTAAGTAATGCTTCCAAAACACAGATTTTCGGACTTATTTTTATACATAGCTATTATTTTTCTACTATATGCGCCATGATTATCATAACATTGTTTTCGTGCAAAAACTTGCTGGAAGCAGCGCGGGAGCGTGGGAAACAAAAAACGTGCACCAGAAAGGTCGACGTTCCTCACCTAGGTGTAAACGAGGGGTCCGAAGCCATATTTCCTGGAAGCTCAGGTGAGCGGTAAGGCAGTCTGTAAGCGCGTCCAAGATTGATATCCGTTCAGGCGGTGGAAACACGGTGGAAACGATGCGTAAAAAATAGCAAGGGAAGCGCGATGAAGAATACATGCCGGGTTTCGGCAAAACACCAGCAATGGCGGTATACGAAGGGCAGTATTTTCAGCGCCTCGTCGTGCAGAAGACAGAAGAATATGCATATTTACTGTTCTAGAGTGCTATCTTGTAATAAGCCGTCTGGCAGGGTTATCCAAACAAGCGCTGTTGCGCAGGATGCTGCGGTCGTCTTTTCCTACAGCCGGATCAAGGCTGGAAATCGGGTATAAAGGCACCGAGGCGTGTAAAAAGGCTAAGTGATCACAGAAGAGGTCGCTTGTCTGAGGAAGCCGAGGCGGAGATAACAGACGCTGTATTTTCAAGCCCAAAATTACTTGACTTTAGAATTGAAGGGCCATGTTGCGGTCGCCCGCATAAGTATCAATGGGGACGCTAGTCGGCCCCTGAGACACTATATTACTAAGGCACTGAGGTGGAAATCCTCATTTGCCCCGTAGGAGTGCACCTAACTCGAGGTCGCAAGGCCTGGGTTGGAAGCACGACCCTGAGGTGGGATTTAGTCGATAAAATGCGCCGAGGCGCGGGTAATTAGAGAAACCAGTTAAACGCCGTGGCGCGAGCTCGATGGAGACTCCCATGGAGCCGAGGCACGATGGTAATTGGTCTCGACACCCTAATCCACAGCCTGGTGGGCCTGTGGTAGTTCGGCTCCGTGGAGCTGTATGGTAAGCGTATCCTAAGAGTTGCGCGAGAAATAAGGGACGGACTGTAGAGCCAAGCTCGGCCGCCTTTGCGCGTTTCACTGTACATTCCTTTACAGTACCCAGAATATATGGGTGGTTGGTACTTGCATCGAGGTGCAATTGGCGCGACCCAAATTGGTTCTGTATGCCCGAAGTCGGCCAGCACACCTTACGTGTCTTATCTTTGCATAACGCATGCCTTATGCCTGTGCCGCATTTTTCATGGCCTCAAAGTACGGGTCCAGCGTAGAAACCGGTGTTAACTTCCGCCCAGCGGGGCTAGGATACGCCAAGGGTGTACTTTCATCTGCGTGATGGTAGGAAACGGGATCACAGCGAATTTTAAGTTCCGGGGCGGTTCACTACCGTCGAGCGTTCACCCAACGCGCATAGTTCAAGGTTGCAACACGAACATTACACCTAGAAGAACTAATTTTCCGAGTAAAAACTTGGTGAAAATTCACCCAAGCGCTTTTTAGAACGAGTGACTATTTTTAACGCAAAGGCCGGAGAATGCCATGTATAATTACTTCCAATTTTCAATTCATTTGCACGAGCTGTAGAAGAGGACCGGTGGATATTCGATTGTTGTTCTCCTGGGTTCTGAATTCTTGGGACAGCTTCAGTGGGGCGTGTGATGGTTCGGGGTTATTTAATGGGCACGAGGGAGAGGTCAAGAGAGTACTGACGGTGTTGGGTGTCCCAGGCGGCAGTGGCGACCATCGTACGGAGAAGGATTTGGAATCTTAGAACGGACGTTTGCGCTGATTCTCGGTGATTTGGACTGGCGAATGCATTGCACGTGGCTTTTATTTCTTAAACCTCTCAATTGCTGCTCTCAACCCTTCATAATAGTGCCTACTTTGGGCTTTGTGATTAGTTGCACTCACATAGCACCCTTTTAAAACTTTAAGCCAGCTGGAAGAATGTTTCCTGCCTCGTCTAAAATTATTGTACTTGCTTGATCTTTTTCCTGCTCCTCGGAACGTTCTTTTCTATTCTCACCAAATGTTTTCCCCAGACTGAAAAATGCGGAATCTCCATCCGAAATATTCTTTTGTTTATCCCCCGGTACGAAAATGTCATCATCAGAGAGTGGTTGATGTGAAAAGAAATAACGTTAGCTGAATCTTTTGCAGAAGAACTTAAACTCCCCCTACGATAATTTTTACCCTTGGTAGGTCTGTCGCAAGATATAAGTTGATTTTTGGAAAAAGCATCAGGTTGATAGCGCGTTGAAAGTTTATTCTGTAGAGTTGCATCAAAATAACTTCCAGCTGTTCTTTCAAGGCACCAGATAGTCTTACAGAATTTCGTATTCGTAGAATTACTCCCTTTTTTATATGAATGAAAAATTTATAAATGGAGCAACATCCAATCTTGCTCTTTTTGCTGTGCAAATTTTTGAAGTTGCTTTTAAACAATCCCATTTATTGAATAACTCAGTGTGCGAAATTAGTGCCCTCCCCTTTTAAAATATTCATTATGAACAAAATTTTCAACTGTTGGTACAGTAGAGTCGCGTTAATAGCATTATGGGCAATGCGCATAGTCCCGCTATGCGCGTACGGAATCGTTCCACCGAAAAATAATCACTGACATTGGGCTGTAAATGGGGTTGCGTTGAATATACGCATAAGCGCATGCTCCCGTTTCAAAGAAGCTTGAATTTTGTTTAAAACCTTTTGCATACAGCACCATCAAAGTTCAAATTTTGTTAGCTTTGAAACCGAAACATTTTTGAGATTTTGAAACCTTCAAGGCCGAGATTCAATGCATAGCACAGAGGCTACAACCAGTCCGCAAATAGCAGACAGTGTTTAGCCTGTGCTCTAGGATTTACGTGCTTCATCCCACGTTGTCATTACGTTCACCCACAAACCACCACTTACCTCATCATTTTAGCAAAGATAACTCGAACGCTGACGTTGCTCCAAAAGAAGTAGATTGCCGAGGAGTACAATCGTCGCACGGAAGAAAAGAGAGAGCAACACAGGCAGCTCTGGCGTGATTGGAAAAGGATAATATGCGCATGAAGGATGTTCCGAATCAATGGACCGTGAGCATGGGCATATAAATTCGTGCCCAGCTCCTTCAAGTGCCAGAAAAAAACGAATGCACACTCGTCATAGTCGTCCTGCAGACCCAACTTTTCTGTAAAAGGCTCTGTATAAGTTGATTTTCGTTCAGAACAACAGAGGTGTCATCTTCGCAGGAGAGCTCATCAAAGTGTACGCCATGAAACTGGTGAATGAGGCGAACAATTATCTACCCGAGTGCGACCACATCAGTCCCAAGTTCTCGCCAGGTTGGATAGATCGCTTTAGAAAACTCTACGGCATCTCCCTCCGACGCGTGAATGGAGAAGCATTGAGCGCCGATGACGAAGCTATACGCTACAAAGTGCCTGGTATCGTGAACATCATCGATATATATTCTTCGCACGACGTACGGAACGCCGACGAGTTTGGGCTCTATTTACGGCAGCCACAGAACTGGACACTGTCTAACAAGCCCTTATTGACGTTTAATAAAGAGAAGACCAGGATCACGTTTCTGGCGTGTTGCAATAGCGACGGGACGGAAAAGATGCCGCTGATGATGATAGAAACGCACTACGCCCTCGAGTGTGTAACAAGAAGACTTGACAGGAGCTAGGGTTTGATTAAGGCGACAACAAGAAAGCATGGATGACCCAACAGCTTTTCTTTGACTGGCTGCACAGATTAGATGGTTACCTTGGGCGCACCCCTCGCCATAATATTCTTCTTATTCTTCTACTAAACTGCACTGTACATGAGAAAACGTTAATACCCCTACACTAGACAATGTGCGTGTCGCGTTTTTTCCCCAATACCACCAGAAAAGTGCAGCCCCTCGATGCAAGCATAATTGCGTGGGTAAAGGCCATATAAAAGCGCCGTCTCCTTTTTCGTATCTTCTAAAATATTGAGACTAACAAGAAGTCCATCTACAACGTTGAAATTCTCATGGACATCCGATGGACCTACGAGCAGTAGAAAGCAAGCCCTGCGGAGACTGTAAGAATTTTTTCACTCATTGCTTCAAGAACAATGGAGATCACAGTGTCAATGAGGCAGACAAATGTGAAAAGTAAGCACTGCTGAGTATGGAACGTTACGCCCATGAGCATGGTGTGGAGTTCACCAAGGTCGATTTGGAGAATTTTCTTCACCAGGACAGTGAGAACAATGTATTTGAGGAAGTTTCTATCGAGGATTTGGGGAAAGAGGTGGCATCTTTCAATGATTCTGACGAAAACACCATGGATGAAGAGAGTTCTACGGTACGTGAGGATGAGGATGAGATTTCGATTGTTGAGAAACAGCTTGAGTGCCTGGCACAGGCAAATTTTGTCCTTGAAATGCATGGGGCGGTCTCGGTAGATTGTAGGAAGGAATTTTCGAAATGCCTGAGGGCGCTGAGGTTAGCGAAAGTGCTTCATATGAAGCAGAGAACGATCAAGAACCACTTTAGGGGCCAGTAGGAGGGTTGATGTCGAGGTCTCGGCATGCCCATTACTCCGTTATATACATAATAATCTTTTCCACAGAGAGGCATGCTAATAACGGGATTCTACTGAATATTGAACTTTAAATCAGGGCTAGTATTTAAGTTTCAGGTGCAGTCGCTGGTGTCTGGTAGGATGGTGCGGATTTGGGTAGTTTGGCGAGTTCCCGAGATGGTTCATTGGGTTTATGAACGCCTACACGAGTACGGAGTTTGGTGTCACGTGTAAATTATTTAGGCTCATATCCGTCCGGATGTACAACAACTTTTTGATATGTTTTACGACTTTAAACCCACGGTGCTTAGATCTATGGGCTCATTTGGATCCGATCTCAAAATTACGAATTTTCTCCTCGTCTCGGAGTTATCGTGATACGTCGATCGCATTGGCAGCTAGATGCGGAGTGCGAAAGTTACGTCCTTTGTTTAGCGAACGATCTGCAAGGTTGCATCTCACACGTATGTGACGAGTGGAACTTTCCAGGCACTGCATCTGCCATTGGTACGGCGTAATAGCCTGCACTTTACTAGTACTAAGTTGCATGTACAGTGCTTTTTAGTATAGAACGGTATGTAAGAGCCATACCGAGTGGCACGTGCCAGTTGTCAGTGGTAAGTGCAATGCGCGTGAAATTTTTAGGCAGACCATGTGCAAGATGTAGTACCGGTTTTTCCACTGTGACATTAGGAGCAAATTTCAAGCTTGCGGACATCGAGATGGTGAATTATTGTACGTAGGCAAAAATTCGTTAGATCAGCAAAACTAGTAATACTAAGCGCTTTTTCGCGCAATTTTTACCATTTATGTACAAGCTAACAACGACTAAGTTGGACTTGTGAAGAGAGCCGAATTAGTGACTATGATTGGTAGTATTTAATGCCTCCCCTTTGTAGGAAGTGGTAATCTCTGCTGGTGGGAGGCCGATATTCGCACGTTTAAATGAGTTTGAAAGTTTCTAGTAATGTGCCTTTTTAACGGAAGTATCTGTACGAAAATAGTTGAAGTAGTGCAAACGAAATCGATGTTGAGTACTTTTCTGCTCTAGGAAGCATCCTAAATCCGCTTCAGTTCTCAACATAGTGCGTGCTCAGATAAATAAATCAACTGATAATTATACGAGATACAGTTCAAAAATCCAAATTTAATGAAAGGAGTTAGTTTTTTATCCACGCTGCAGTAAAAAAATGCATCAGATTCAATTGAATATGTAATTAACATTTTTTAATAATTTTTAAATATATATATATATATATTTTAAAAAAAATATTAATCATCAGTTTTGAGTTTCATAGAATTAAACATTTCGTCGGGTTTTTCAAAAGTAGATTTACATGCAGAACATAAATTTGGCACCCAGGGTCATCACTAGCGAGGGTCGATTTGGGAGATTTGGTCAGGCGGAGAAACTCCTTAACTCTTATTGAAAGAGGAAGAGATGGCTGCTACGTGTATGCTCTTCAGTGGCCCGAGGCGCATGGGTGGCTTTTATGTAATTTTCTATATTCATCGTCGCTGTGGCGCTTTTTCCTCGTGGCCGGGCATGGCGCGGCAGACAAATTAATTGTTCTGTCGAATTATAAAAAAGTTGATTGATGAAATTTATCGAGAATCAAGAGTATTGTGTCTTTTTGATTGTGTTCTGTTGGAGATACTAAAAATTAAAGAAACTAAAAATTTAAAAATTCATTTACAGCCTCATCATGCCAGGCCAGCTAAAATATCTATCTGTGGTAAATCTTTGGACGAAAGTGTATACTGTGCGGATACCGGCACAGGTAGTCGCGAATGGGTTGGAACGATCGAGCAAAGGCCAGGTCGATCGGCAGGAAGCGCTTGCCCTCGCGGTCCGGCGATTTCCGGCGGCGCGGAATTTTTGGGTCCTTTTGTTCTGGCCCGCCGTCGGCGGTGCGCTGGCTTCCAGAGCGACGCCGCCGAAGGCGATTGTTGTACGCTTACAGCACGGCGCATTTAGCTGCACTGCTTACAGCAATGTACTGTACCGTACTGTAGCCTTACGAAACAAACCCCATTGGCGGCGGACGCGCCGACGACTCGTGCCTTCGGCATCCAATCCAAACGCAACAGTTCGAGAATGGCGCGCCTGGGTATAAAATTCCAAGTTCCAAATTTGAAAAAGAGCGCACGTAGCGCACTTTCTGTTCCACTTGAAAAATGCGCTATCCACTTAACGCGCAATGCTGTTCGTGTTCCAGCGGGAGCCAAATGTCGCGCGAGCGCACAAAAACGCCCCAAAGTTCAAAAGAGCTGCGCCTTTTTTGCATACTGCGCGACAGCTTTACCTTCCGAAGAGATTTTTCCGCGTGGCGTTGAACACCGCACGATGAGGGGGAAAAGGGTTTCGCTAACACAACCTGAAGAACCACGACAACAGGCGGCGATATCCGGCACTGCGACGAAGAATATGGCCAGGCACGAACTCAGAAGCGATGCACGACCAGCGCTGGGGACGAGACCCGGCGTCGGTCGAAGCTCGGGGGCGCCTGCCGCGGAGCCGCTTCGTCCCGATGGCGCAAGAAAACCTTCGGGCTCTTCTGCGGGTATTGCAAACGCCAACGCGGCGGTTTCGTGTGTGCACGTGCAGGTGGGTACTGAGACCTCCGAAGTCGAGAATATCGGGTTTTTGCACGGTCCTGTTCGCCTTCATGTTCAGGATGCGGTTTCATACTAACTTGGGTTTAGACCGCTATGTTGCCTCATCAACCGGGCGAGGTGGTCGGAGGACGTTCTGGCCATGCATATTCTATGCACTGGAAATCACCTCCGCCTGCACACTCGAGGGAAGGAGTCTCGTTCCAGAAGACAAACTGATCCATACAGATTACTTCGACTAGATCAACATGGCTTATACTCGGTCGCAGAAAGCGGCGATCATGGACACCATCGATGAATTCTGCAAAGGGCATCCTGGGGTATTCTTTCGAATATTTCTTCCCGGTAATCGGGGGTCTTCGGTGGGCCTGGCCCCGTACCGCACAGGCAAAATGATCTTTTGCCGCGAGAGGGGTGGTCAGTGTGTTCCAGCCGCCATAGCGAACGGTATGCATGCCGTTGCTGTGCCCTAGAAAGCTGGAGAGATGCTGCGAAAGGGGCCGTTGGTGTTGAAGGGCCTTAAGTAGGCACATCAGTGGATGGAGGGGAACTTCTCGCGGTTCCACCTGAAGCAGTGCGAAGTCCCATTAGTATGGGAAGTCGATCGCTGGCTCCAGTCTGTCCTTGCGACGGACTCGGTGCTCGTGGTGCGCCTTCTTGGGGTTGACGCGAGCTGTGGGAGGATCGACCATTTCATTGTGGTCAACGCGAAGAGAGGGGTGATCGTCGACGGATGTGAGAATAGATCTTTGTGCGCTGTCAACGGTGTACCACAAGGCTGTGTTGGTGCCGATTTTTCCTTGCAAGAGGTCGCCGAGGGTCGGGAGGCAGTTCAGCAAGAGAAGCGCAAAGGTAAGATTCACAAGAAGAAGAATCTCCTCAATATCGAATTCAGGAGAGAGGAGAAGAGGATTCAGAGGGAGTTAGCGGAGAATTCCCGTGAAAGGAGAAAGCAGGCCGTTAGGCGCGTTACTGAGAGTGATGGTGAGTAGACAGATAGTCAGTTTTCTACACAAACTTGGCACGCTTTGCCTTGACCAGTAGCTCCGTTCCCTAAAAACCTGTCGTGGCGACTTTGTTGAGCTTCCCAAAGGTTGCAAAGTTTCGCTTGGTGAGAGCATCGGAAATGTTCTCCGTGTCTGGAATCCACTAGATTTTGTCGATCTCCTGGTTCTCGAAGGAGTCGCGGATGCGCGAAACTGTGGGCCGAAGTCGATAATCGGAGCCTTCGTGGAGCGTTGTGAAGGTCGATTACAGGCCGTTCGGGTTTACCGTCAGGTTGAACGGAAGACCGTCGTGGAAGCCGATCAACCTCGGAATGCTTTTTTCCATAATTTAAACTCTATAAACTGAGGTTGCAGCAGCGAGAATCTCTTTCCCGATGGAGGAGAAGGAAACTCGCCCTTGTTTGCCGCTGAGCCAATCTATCAGGTAGAAGGTCCCACCCCCCTTGACAGGCAGGTGAATACCGGAGACATACCCTGTCTGTCCATACGATGTCTTTACTTGGCTCGTGTCTGAGAAGCCAAGGTACATCGGATTTGACAAAGTCTCAGACTTGGAAAACTTGAGGATAGGTAGCATTCCGCGGACTTCTTGCAGGCACTTGATCGCGGTGCAGAGGTTGGCAACCGTTGGATACCCGAGGCACTGTTTGAAATAACTGTTGATTAATGACGCCTGCGGGAGAGCTCCCTGCCTAAGGAAGTTGATTGATCCTGTTAGTGCCAAGAAGTCTTAGGTTTCTTGCTCAGTGCATCGATAAGATTGGTTTTTTCGTCGTTGACGGGTAATCTGAATCAGCTAGATCGTGGACATGTGCTCTTCCATACTCAAGATGGCTGAGCCGGACTTGTCGCGAGAGATGTGAAGACGGTTGAATATGATATCTTCGTTGTCATGGAATCTCCAAACCTTGAAACGGCGGGTAATAGAGTCTCTGAACCATTCCATGTCTGGCTTCCTGCCGGCGATCAAGAGATCGTCGACGACCTTGGCAATAAGTAGGACGATTTTTCCTTTCTTGTATCTTTTGACGAACAACTGGGGAAGACCGCCGGCTTCGAAGATGCCTTGGTCGCTGAACCAGCGTTCGATGACGAGCTGCCAGAGTCTTCCAGATTCCACAAGGCCGTATGCTGGCTTGAGGATTCTCGACACAACGCGTGGCTTTGCCCAACCCTTCGGAGGTCGGACTTATATCACACGGGGGAAACGACCAGCCTGAAAATATGCTGACTTGATTTCGAGGGACGCGAAGAAGAAGTCGAGAAGGATGAACAAGCAGATCAACGTCCGGATGATCAGGAATTGCGCTGTGCGAGAGTCCTTCCGAACTATTTCCTTGTCCTTATCTTGGTCGCCGTGCGGGGTCATTCGGCACTTGAGTTTCAACTTCCCAAGCTCTCCATCGTTCTTCACTTGGAAGAAGTGATGAGAATATATCACGTTCGCCGTACGAGGGAGCTTCTTCAGCTCTAATTCCTCATATGCGCCTTCGCGAAAGTAGTTGTCTTTCTCAGTCTTGATTGCTTTGTCAATGAGCCACCTTGGGGCGAATTGCAAGCAGAACTCGGAGACTGGCTTTTCGCCGACGAAGCTTTGTATGTCGCGCAGAATTTGCTGTTCCGATGATTAGAGGTTGACCGGGAGGGTGGTTGGGGGTACGAATGGAGTCGATCCAATGACGCGTTCCGGTCGTGAAGGGTCGTGAGACTCATTGAAGTTGTTTGCTGATTCTTCCTCGTTGCCTTCTTTGGTCTTCGTTAGGAGGGACGTGCAGTGTTCAAGGGCGTCCTTGGAGAAATCGAGGAGTGGAATGTTGACACGCCTTGGTCGTTGGTTGCATAGAAGGCTGGCGGTTGTCGGGTGACGTTTGCATGGCTCCTGTTCCTTTAATTCCGCTCCTGATGGGAAATATGGATCGAGTACAGTAATATCGTACCCTACTACATCTTCGAAGTCGGGTAGAGGTTTTTTCTGCATTTCATCGGTTTCTGCAGCGTCTGGAGGGACATCGCTGATTTCTACCTGATCATGCCGGTCCGTGTTCTCATTTTCATCAGCGGAAGTTTGATGTGCGAAAGCATTCCCGTGATCAAGCGGATCGTGATCAGCACCTTCATTGTGATTCATGATCCGGTTTCGAGAATCTCTGTTGAGGAGGAGAAGATCGGGTCAATTTCATCTAGTTCTCGAAGAAGGTTGTTGAGGGGTCTGATTTGTACGTCCTCATAGGCAGCTCTTACGGGCTTTCCTGCGTGGCCACTCCTGCCTAATAGGAGCACGATGTGGTCATGGGAACTACGAACGAACGCCGGGACCCAGATGGGCATCGTAACCCTTCGGAAGAATTACACGGGTGTGTCGCGCTTCAATCTTTTCCTCGTGACGACGTGCGGGGATCTTGCTTTGTCAACAGACATAACAGCGCGGGCGCGAATTATTCCTGGTGCGCATGCAGTAGTTCGTCAGTGATCTGAGATTGAGGAAGACCGGCGATACTCGGCACATAGCCTCGGACTTGTTCGCAGCTGCTGAGGATACGGCTTCCATACAAGACGTTGCTAAAGTATGTTGCTCGGGAGAGGACGTGAGCATGGAGCTCTTCTTTGTACTGATCCGATTGGTCGTTGCCCGTGAGGCAGCTTACATGAAGTCGACATCCTTGAGGATCTTTTGACAGAGAGTCCTGACGACTGAAAGTTTCCGTTCGACGATCCCGATCTTTTGGTAGCGACGCGCTGGCCTCGGCTCGACGATGACCGAGAAGCGGCTCATCAGTTGGGAGAAATTGTGATTGACGAACTAGGGATCACCAGAGAGCTTCGCTGGAGGTCCATGCACATTGAACCATATTTTCTCGATCTTTATGGCGGCGGAATTGATGTCCCGTGAAGGAACGAGAGATGTGGCTGAAAATCCAGTAGGTACATCGACCAGGTGAAGGACAGGTGTGTTACCCATCTCGGTGATGTATAGGAAGTCAAGCTGTGCATGGTTTTTGAATGTCGAGAGGACCTTTCGTACAGAGATCGACCTGTTCTGAAGGGGTCGGCCGGTTCCCTTGCACGAGGCACACTCTTCTTCAGCCTGTCTGATAGCTTCATTCATAGTTTCGGAGAATACCCCTGCCCTTTTGCAGAGGGTCCGCATGTCTTCTTCTCGGAGATGTGAGTATGTGTGGAGCTTGACTGCGAATTTTCTTGCAGCGGACTCAGAAGAGATTCTCTCCTCGAGCGAAGACGGTGTTGTTGCGTAAGAGTGGAAAGAAAGGAATGTGACGAACGATTCGACTTTGGCAGTGACAACTGACAGATATGTCCGTATCTCGTCCGTGTCTTGTGGTCCGACAGATTCAGAGTATGTTGAGAGCTCGTGAGCAGCGGGTGAGATGAAATCCTTCGGCGTCTTGATAAGGTTCTGCGGTCCAAGGATGTTGGACTTGCTAGATCTCATTTCCGAGCAGGAGGATCCCATTTCCAGGAATAATGTAGAACGGAATGGTGACGAGGTCCCCGGCTTGATTCATTACTGGCATCCTCCATATGCCAATCTTGAGCTTTGCGTCGCTGCACGACTCCCCATAGCCATGGATAAATGGAGCACAGTCCAAAGGATCAAGCTTGAAGGGGAAACCTAGATGATTGCACAGGGTCTCTGCGGATTCAAGTCCGCCCACGCTTCGTGGGCATCCTTGATCAACGATTGGATTCGGATCAATCCGTCCCGGAAGGACGTTTGATTCGGCTCAGGAGCCAGCGATTATGGATGTTTGACGCTATAATTCCCAGGACCTCCCCGAAAAATCTCATCCCTATCATTTTCGCGCTCCTTTGTCTTGTTCTCGCGGATCTTCTGTGGTGCGCCGAAAAGGGGGCCCCCAAATTCGTGTGGCCTGCGCCCGGTAGCCGCATGGCAGT
>JAVCKV010193607.1:0-16920 GCA_032274145.1 Herpochondria borealis | reverse complement strand
TTCCCGTCACGACCAGGTTTGGATTCCCCCACAGTTGCTGGAGATTGGAACCATTGGTGTAGCGAAGGTGATGATTCCGTGCCATTTGTTGGCGGGAAAAGAAGAGTGCGGCAAAGCATTGGCTCGTCAGACCACAGGATGGCCTTGTAGTGGTAGTACTTGATGTTGTAAAGTCAAAAGGAACTCGATCTGGTGTTTGTCGAGCGACCAGCCTCTCAAACAGCAGTGGCTTGCCTTTGTTGTTTGATAAACTTAGATGGTCTTCTATGCGGGCAAATATGCGCAGCGACTCTCGTATGCTGATGCGTGCCTCTGTTATTGGCATTATGCTACCGCTACTAGCGCCTCCAAAAAAGGCTCGCAGCATACCGTTAATAGAAAAGCAATGCTAAGTTCCGGTGTCTGGCAGAAGGTTGACTTTGATTGCTCAACTATGATGTACATGTACAAAGTACTCTATCAGTATACTCTCATTTCTTTCTGTCGCATTTTTGATTGATTGGGTGGATACCGATACCGACCATGTAGAGACGAACGAGTACCTTGGATCACCCACGCAACCCATTTACTCTATCGTCGCATCGTCACCTGCGCGCTTGTTTGTTTGTTTCAATCAGAAAACTACAAGGAGAATTACAAATCTCTGTATTAGAGTTAGGATTATCCACGACGTGGATGGAACTCCACTGTTTTTCATGCGCTGCCATCCTCAATCCTTCCTGTACAGTTTGTCATTTTTGCGAGCTACTGTATTGCAGGATTGCAGGATTGTAGGCCTTGGTCTAAAGCTGCCGCATTTAACTACTGCTGCCCCACTTTTCGATGGGGGCACTCTAAGGTAGGCTACTGTGGATATTAGGGATATTAGTCACAGCGACACAGCTACAACAAGTACCGCATTCACGGCTATGATATTTAGTTGATGGCTCCATCTGCTCCGCTCCGTCGTCTTCCGCCTATTCTTTGGATTCGCATTCTGATGTGTGCGAGTTGATGGCTACGCTCCGCTCCGCTCGTCCAAACTGTTCCGTTGCTGTCTGCCTCGCGCCTCTTTCTATCTGAAACTGAACGATACTGTACCCACCTAAATAATAATAAACTGAGGGGTATCCTAATACATGTACTAGGATTTCTGAAACGGGAGCGAGATGGGGTGCGGGGACTCCCTAAAGTACCACTCCTCTTTCACTTGTTTTCCAACTACAGCCAAGCGGCCCGGAAGCAATCCTACCAATAGCCCAAACAGTCAGTCAGCATACTATCAGCAGCCAGCACTAGCCTACTGGCCGCATGATGTATGTCATGCCGGTACTGCTGCATACTATACCCTCGCCTTATTCATCTGTCCAATAATGACTCTGATTCCGGTCCCATCAGCAAGCAAGATCGTCCGCACCTCTACTAAGGTATATCTTTTGGATCTTTGGATCTTTTGAAAAGATACACCGTATCGTAGTAGATAGAGGTGCGGAGCAAGCTTGGTCTCTTTGTTTGAGTGGCACCGCTACTGGTATAGATCAGCCACTACTAGACAGCTCCTTCCCTTCCTAATCTATAGTACCCCCCGGAAGCAGGTCAGCCAACCTAACAGCCACCAGACTGTAGAAGACTGTAACGGTACCACTGTACTATGGTTGCGTCCCTCCCCTTCCGCTATTGCATAGTATTGTAGTAAGTATCTCCACCCAATGACTCGAATCAAATCGAAGTGGTTGGTTGGTTGCCACTTGGCAGTCTTTGATAGTACCCAAGCATTTATATGTTAGAGCTGGTCCGTGATGCGCCGAGTACTGCGTCGTAGAACTTGGAAGCGTTGTCGTACACAATCATGTAGGTATCGGAATGTGTAGCCGTGTATTGTGGGTCAACGGTTTGTCGTGGACCAGCATAGTGGTGGGGTATGGCATGCAGCCAAAAGTAGAAATCGCCCTCCCCCGAATTTCTCCTGGCTGCCCGTCCCCGCAAGATGTATACGTTGGTTGCTGCTCTGTAGTCTGACTTCAACGTGACATCGAGAATAGACACCTTGTTGACCAAGAAGGAATCATATTTATATTCACCTACATGCAAGACAACCTCCTTGCTCTCACCAAGAATCACCGTGCGCCCAGTTAGAGGTGGACATAGTTTCCCAACGTTGTAAACGCAATCGGTGGTCGAAAAAGCTCCTGATCTGACGAGTATCATCCAATCATAAACACCGTCGAGCCCCTTTTCGGTTAAAAAATACCAGTAAAATCGGGGCATCGACCATATGTGTTCAAAGCGAGACGGAGAGAGAAAAGGGAAAGAAACTCCCATGGAATGGCCAAACTGACCAGTAGCCGCTAGCTATCTTCTAGTTGCCTTCTTACACCCCTTATTTGTGCTAGTAGGTGACTGCATTTATGTGTGCTGCATGCATATGCATAGGTGCGTACCTCTGGGCCGTAGAACTTGTAGCAGAAGCTAGCTAGGCTAGCTATCTCGCTACTGGATAGAGACTAGCAACAAGAGAGCACATACAGTAGCTAGATCATGCTTCGCCCTCTGTCTGTTGGACGAATGTAACAGTGCTGTGTGTGTGTGTGTAGCAATACCATTCGTTGTGCTGAAAATACGGATGGCCGCAAATGTTTTATGTTTTATGGCTTGAGGGAGACTACGAATGTAGTACCGAAACTAGTAGCTCTAGCTAGTCCCACAAGTAGAGATGCTGCAGAGCACAAGGAACATGCAGCACCATAGAGCTAGGAGTGAGCCTGACCCAAGCTAAACATGAGTAGTCCTGCACTAGTGGAGCAGTCGTCTAAGGCACTGCGAGAATAGAGCTAGGTGCACACTACGAGGGTAGAACTATGGTTCTGGTTTGTACTTTAGAGCAACTGGAACAGATAAGCTCCAAGGCCCTACGAGAAGTCTAGAAGAAAGTTGGTATGGCGCGAGTGAGAAATATGGCGGGCTGCGGGGCGTATACGAAATTCCAGAGACAGTAGTGTACAGGCATCTGTTACAATCTAGCTCTCTCTAGAGCACACTCATACTCCAGGCGCGAATATTGTCAATCTACGTCCTCATGCCTAAAATGGTGTTTGAATAGCATGAGTATGCGTACGTACGTGCGTACAAGAGATATTGTATTGCGAGCAACAGCTACTGGGAGCTACGAGTAGTTGACTGCTCAGCTTAGGCTCGCACCTACGCTGCTCCACTATGTGGTTTGCAGTGTTGATAGCCGAATTGCTAGTAGTTTCTGTGACTTTCCAGATTTCGCGGTGGATTCTTCGATTTAGGCCAATAGCATCCTAATAGATCATGATATCTTTGTGCTAAGCATCTAAAAGCAGAGTTTAGCCAATCTCTTACCATCCTTGCGGATCGCGGCTACTGTCTTTACAGGCCCAGTGCCACGTCCAGTGGCTAATTAAATCAACCTGCTTCTGTTGATTTATGTAGCAGCCAACAAGCTAGAGTGATTACGTCATAATAGGTCCCTCACCCTATTATGACGCCAGCATTCAACACAAACCGCTAGTATTGGATGTCAGCGGTGACGTCAAAATACGTCATAATTGGTGAACCGATATGGTCGATGCCCCTTTCTTTCTTGTCTTTTTTATTCGTTGTCATTGTAGTTCTGTCTGTATCGTCATGGTTTCTTTTCGTTTCTTCTTCAGTATCTTTCCATTCAAATTCTTCCTGATAATCCGTGTTCTTGATTTGAAGCATGTTGTTCTTCTCGCTGCCGCTTTCATAGGTCAAGCAATGCTGAGTGTTGGTTCGCATTGGAGTACCTGGTGTTGGCAGTGTTGATGATGGCGGTTCGTCCTCCGACGGTGAATCCATCAAACTTGCGAGAACTTCTCGTTCCTTTGCTCGTTTTTCTTTGCTCTTCATCCTCGCTTCTTGAATAGTTAATTGCCGATTAGGGTGCTGCTTCTTCGTTTGGGGCGATTGTCCCAATTGTTGATTTCCTTGTCTATTTTTTCCCATGGTCGAAACGATTTGGGTGTCATAGGAGCTACGGGGATTTCAGTATGTTCTACGTACGTAGAGTTTTGGTATGTGTTTTCAATTTTGTCTTTGGCGGAATTATCCCACTTTTTCAACCAGGGTAACATTTGGGTGATCTCTTGTTTTCCCAAATGTCGTACCAATACCAGTGCGACATTGCTAGAAAAGCGTTTTAGTTATAAAAATACATCAAATACTGAATAATCGTATACATTAAATTAGCTTAATGCATAGATTTTTGAGATGAGCATCTCAATTTAGTGTCTTCTGGATGTTCTTCGGACACCCTCCGAAAAAGAAACACAAGAGATAAACCAAATGTTACCCACCAACGCTTTTAACATACTTTGTCTCATCTTCTTCGCGGAATGTTTCTGCCTTTTTGTATTCTTCTTCCTCTGTGTATCCGTGCTGCTTCCAAAACTCTTTGAAGTTTGAACATTGTTCAGGATCATCATAATCACTTTCATCACTGTTGCTGCTTTCTACATCATCGTCACTGCTTCCTGGATCACCATCAGCAGTGTTGCTTCCTCAATCACTACTACTGTCACGGCTTCCTGAATCATCATCATCGTCGATAATGCCTGGATCATCATCTTCTTGATCACTTTTGGAATCATCGTCCTTCTTGTGACTGGCGTTCTTCCTTTGGTCTTTACCACTCTTGCCTCCTTCTCTGCTGCTGTCACTCTTGTTGTGCGAAACACCCTTTCCACTCTTTCCATGTTCAGCATCTTCCTTGCTCGTTCTGTCCCTGTTCCTCTCTTGCTCTTTTTGGCCCTGTCACCTTTGCTCTTGCTGGCCTTGCCATCATTGATATCACCATTCATATCTTTGCCACCTTTGGGATCTTTTTAGGTAGCGGCTGGGTTGTCAACCATGGTTGCTGTAGCATCCACTTCATCCTCAGGGCATGCTTCCTCGGCAGTTGCGGGTTCGTCCCCAGCAAGACTGAATTGTTGTATATTCTCCATTGTTGCATCAGAACCCTTCAATTCTGCTTTCTCAATGTAGAATGGCCTTTTCCACTTAGGATTAACTTTCCTTGGGATCTCAACATGAATAAGACTCCCAAGCCTGTCCACCATTCGAATTAATTTGCTGCGCACAATCTGCAGATAGTTATTGCCTGGACGGACGTGGTATCCAAGGAAATCCAGGGGAAGAAGGCACTGTACTTGGCCATTGGCCAGTGTTGGATACTAGACAGTTCTGTGGACTACCGGAATGCTGATAGTGCTTAAATGGGTACGATACTTGGCAGAAAAGTCAAGACTCCATGGCTGTCCAGGCTCCATTGTTCTCCCAAGATCAGCAACACAGACACCAAAACGGCGATGCCTGTTAAGTGCTCACTTCTAGGTTGTCTCGTTTGTGAGAGGGGAGTAAGCCTCTTGTCCTCTTGTCAAACACAACTTGAGGGATCCTAGGAACACAACCACGTGCTGGGCAACCTCACCGAAAGGAAATAGCTTTTCAAGTCCTTTTTTGGTTGTTCACTGTCTCAGTTGGTGGAATGCAGGTAGGCAAAGTTGAGGAAGGAGATCACACCCAGTTTTGCAGGCATTGGATTTGCGGCATGATGGTCACCACAGGGATCATAGTAGAGGAACACAGATCTTGATTTGTCATGCACATTGTCACTGTTGGCGTCTTTGAAAGAACATCCTTTTCCAGAGGAATGTCAGATGCATTGAACACCAATCTACACACAAAGTGCGACCCACCAAGATCATGGAGGAAGACAATGACGCGCCTCTGGAAAAGCCCCATCATTCCATCAAGTTGCTGGATGAGAATATCCTTGATAGCATCAACAGCTGAGCTATCGAGTTCCTTGTGCTCCTCATTACTGTGGTGGTAGGCGGCAAGCATCGCCTGCTCTGTCGCATGAAGTTGAACCCGCATCAAAGAGGAAATGTAGGTACTAACAACAAAAGAATCGTGATCGTAACGTGCATTGCTTAACATGAGCGCAAAGAAGAGTTGATGTCTCAAAATCCTGCCCCCTTGTCAAAAATCAAGGCAGCTGGTTCATTTGGGTTACACTGGAGGTAGACATTTGTTGTAGAGGGGGCCCTTCCCTTGCTTGTTTCTTCTTACCAGGTGGAGGAGGTCGTGCGAACTGGGAGCCCGCAAACTTCATTGCCAGAATGAGAAGAAATGTCCAAACCCATTGCGTCACCAAGTACTCAAACTGTCTGGTAGGGAATGGGTTCTCTGCTTGGGGCCCTTGGTCCTGCCACAGCAAGCCAGGGGATAAACATGGCTGCTTGTCCCTTTTCCACGGACAATTTGAAGGTGATGGCAGCAATCATGAACGCTGCCTTGAGACCCAGCAAGCTGGCTTTCAGATGTCCACTCTCCGTTGTTTGTTGGCAATTATGATGAAGGTTGACAAATTCTCCAAACAGTAATCTAACTCAACTTCTTCGAGCTGACCTTCCACTGAGATGTGTGCCATCTGGCCAATATTGAACTGATGTAGGTGAAAAGCCATGGCGTCCTTCAGGAACTTCCTGCTGACGTTGTTTGCAGTAATTTCCTTTTCTGCAGCTTTGTTTCCGTTGAGAAACACAACCTGGAACCTCCAATCTCCCTCTTTCACTCACGGTAAGCTGAAGGGGACTTTGGCTTTCTTTTGGACTGTGCAATTGGGCTGCCAATTCTGGCTGTAATGGAGGGCTGGAAGCGTAGGGGCTGAGCCCACCGCCTCACATCAGTGATGGGAAACTCAGTGGGACTGCGCCTCACAGCAGTGATGGGAAACTCAGTGGGACTGTCATGCTCTTCCATATCTCTGCCATATCTCTGAACTGAGTTAACAACAACCCAAACTTCTTTGGCTTTGTCCACTGGCCCATCCACTCAAAGCCATCTTCCTTCACAACAAGGATGTCTTTAATCACCTGGCATTGATTGAACGCAACCCCATCAAATGCCTCTAAGACAGGCAATGGACAACCCAGCCTGCCACCTGGAGACCTGTCCTTTAGTTCCTTTGCACGAGCAGCCGTTGTGCCCTCCTCCTCAACCACAGGCCTCTTTGTCGTCTCCCCAGCCACTGGTGGCTGTCTGCGCATGTCCTTGGGGTTTCTTTGCATGACACGACTAGGGGAGAAACGGGTTGCTGCTGTTGCATGCTCATCTGCCGGGGAAGGGCTCTTGGCAACATTGCCAACACCTGGCATCTGTTCAGGGAACAGGTCTCCTCTTGGCCTGCCACGTCTGGGGAAAGGATAGTGTCCTTATGTGCATGTGGAAGGAAGACAGTAGTACTGTATGCATACAGTGTACATATTGGTAACAGTGTCGTAGTGGTTCCTACTCTAGGGTAAGGAACACCTGGGTTCCCAAAAAATGTCAACAGTAACAGATTGCTAAATCTCCCAAAATGGGATTTTCTTACTCATTTTTCATCCCCTTCTCTCAAGCTAAAGAATGATTACACTACACAAACTTACCTCGGATAATGTGTGAAGAGATAGAACAAAGGAAAGCAAGACGATGCAATGAAGAAACAGCTAAAAGTAATGGTAGCAATGAACTTTTTCTTGTGAGGTAAGATGGGCCCGTCAAAATTTTGGATGGGCGCCAAATTATGGAAGAGACAGATACAGACGTAATTTTGATGAGACAGACAGACCCTCTGTGTGCGTGTCAGTGCAAGTACTCTACGCCGTTTCTACATTAGTCAACTAGGGGCGAGATCTCAGATTCAAAAAATACTAATCTAGGATCTACTTGGTTTCTACGCCTAGTTTGTACCAACTAACATCAGATTCAAAAAATCCATGACCAACAAGCACAACAAAGCATCAGCAGCATTGCCATTGTTCACATTGTGTCATCAAAGCGTTGCGATGGGTAACAACATCAGACGCAATAATGGCAGCACTGCCAAAGCAACGCCAAAGCGCAGAAGCAAACCACACAAACCACAGGTAAGCAAAAGACACTGAATGGCATCAACGTGCAACCAAGGCCCAAGTAATGCTAGATTCACAAGGTGCAGAACCCCCTAGCGGTTTGGGTGGTTCTACGCTCGCCACAACTGATATGGTGGTTGCAAGTGCTGCCAGTATGCCACATAATCGAGGCCCTCAGATAATGTATGAAACAAATGATGTTAGCAACAATGACAGCAGTGACGAAGAGGAGCCTGTTGTAAAAAAAGTCGCACAAAAGAAACATGCTGACTCTTCAGACGAGGACAGTCTTGATGCTGACATCCGTCAGCAGGGAGAAGTTGAGTGCCGCCGCAAGAAACGCCAGAAGGATCTGGCAAGAGCATGTCTCAGTGATGAGGAAGACAATGGACGTGATTCTATCCAAAACCTAGCAGGCCAAGCCAAGGGCGTGCCCACAACATGGCCACTCGCTAGCTGCTGATTCATTATCCGCATTAGACAACCAAGGCCAAGTCCAATCTGTGACTGTGGTACTAAAACCTAGTAGTCCACAGTAGAGTCCTGCCATTACAGAGGCAGTCATGTCCTACAACTGTAAGGTAAGTCCTATGGTGCTGCCTACCTCCTGGGTATTGTGAGGAGGGATCTCTAGCTGGATCATATATGAGGAAGCTAGCACATAAACCTGGGGAGAGGTAGGTAGTACAACAGCAAATCTGTGTTGTACATACCATGTGGTGCTACACTCAGCAATCTGTTGTAACCAGCTGGCACCCAACTTATTCTCTCTGCTGGAAAAGTAGTTAGCTGGATAGTCTGGTTGGGTGCCTGTGAGGCTTGTGTCATGGCTACTACCCAGAGAGCACTGACAAACTTTTTTGCCCCTGTCATCTCTCCAGAGTAGGCTGATATTATCACCCTACTATCCATTCTAAACTGTACATAGAGGATACCCCTGAGATGGGGACTCCCTTGTTGGGGCCAATGGAGCAGAAAAAAGAGCAGAGAAAGTGCATCTCTTGGCCCGCTGCTGGAGGTCTGTGGGGCATCCATTTTGAGACTGGTACCCTTGACACTGGCCATAATCTACACTTATTGTTGCTCTTGTGCAAATCCTCCTGTGTGACATGGTGTGTAAATAGCAGCAAGTTGATTTATTGTGTCTCATGAAGGTGCCACCAGCCATCATCCTCTACACATGAACCACCACAGGATGCTTAAGGTGAGCCTGATGCATATTCATACATGGTTTCTCCCAAAAGGAGTTGGATAGTTCATACATGGTTTCTCCAAAAGGAGTTGGATAGTTCAAGCTTGCCCTTAAATTGTGCTCCAAGTACTTGCTGTTAGCTGCTGGCTGATTTGGGCTATGGAATTACTCTAGAGGGAGTCACAACATACCACATACGAGGCCTATAGGCTTAAACACTCCACCCACTTTCATCTACCTTTCTTTCAATCTGTTCTGCATGATCGTGAGGCCAAGCTCGTAAATTGTAGAAGCCAGAAGCCTCTCCTCCCGCTTTTGAGCTGTTTTCTCCGAGGCGCTCCTACTCTCTAGCGCCTCAATTTTGTCTTGCTTTTCTTTGAGTTTTGCCTTGCACTCTTGCAGAGCAACCAGATATTTCTCCTGAAACTTCGCCAGCGTACGCTTCGTGTACGCTTCGAGCTTCTCCTTGTCAGTTCCTATCTTTGTCTTCTCAGCCTCCTTCTTTGCTAGATCTTCTTTCAGCTGTCTGATTTCCTCGATAAGCTCGCTTTCATTAGAGACAGCAGAGACTGCTACCGCCCCAGCCTTGAGAGATTCGATCTCTCCTTGGAGTTTTTTGTTTTCGATTTCCAATCGCATAACCTTTTCCTTGGTTTTCGCAGTGTCTTGGTTTGCCGAGAGGGAGAGTCCAGCCATCGGGGATGCAACTTCGTCTTCGGCAGAATTCCCTTGCTGACTTCTAAGGTCTTCAAGTTCCTCTTCGTACATCTTCTTTGCGCTTTCGGTTGCCGCCAGTTTACTTTTGAGCTCAGCAATCTCCGAAACAGATCCCTTGACAACCGAACCAGCATCAGCGCTTTCCCGTGTCATTGCTGACACCTGAGCGCGTAGATCGTCAATCGTTTTCTGAAGGGAAGGGACCTTTTTCACATCTGTCTCAAGGTCAACAATCTGCTTCACGTAGGACGCAGCTTGGTCCTCCAGATCCGTCATTTGTTGATTCATTACGCCAACACCTTCCAACTTCTTTCTGTACGCCATTACCGTCGATTCTGCCTTACGTAACTGCACCGCCTTTGAATTTGCAACATCTAGATCGTCGGCGAGTTGGGCGTTCTTCTCTTCCAGGTCGTCGAGTTTTGCTTTCGTATCTTCGAGCTCGGTCGAAGCCATTTTGTGCAGTGATTCGACATTGACCAGTTCGTCTTGTCTCTTGTCCAGACGCTCTTGCAAATCGTGTACGAGAGCTTTCAACTTCTTTTGCGCATTTTCGCCGTCTTCAGCTATCATCGATGCCTGTGACTTGTGAGCAGCTAACTCTCGGCGTGCGTCCGCAAGTGCCTTTTCCAACTCCTCGCGCCCTTCATCTCTGTACGATGCGCGCTTTCCTGGAAACAAACTATCATCTTGATCACGAGACTCTGTACCGCCTGGAATTTCCTGGCCGAACACGAGCTCATTCTCTTCAACATCATTGTCGTCTTCCCCGGCTGCTGCATCGTAGTCGGAGAGTCTAGCCAAACTGCTTTCGATTATGCCTTTCATTTGAGCTTGATTGTCTGGAGACATGGTCATAATACGACTCACGAATTCGCTTCTGTTGTCACATGTGACCGCTGCAGCTGCAACGAGCTCAAAAATCTCGGCAATCGCTTCTTGATCAGAACTACGGGCAATCGAAGCAACCTTCGCGGTAGAGCTGTCAAACGCGGCATCCTTACTGAGGACTTCGTGATAGTACTCCTCAAGGTTTCGCAAAAGCTTTCTTAAATTTGAGGACTTCAGAGCCCAATTGTCTCCAAGATGACGAGCAATCGTGGTAGCATCGAAATAATCCGGAGCGCTACAATGACGAGGGCGACTTTGTTAGACTTTGACTAGTCCTTCGTAATAATGCAGTGGTGAAAACAGTATTCCCTGCCGGCGATGGCCACAAAAGTTACTCACATTTCTGAAAGAGCCTCGAACAAAGCAACTCCATCCCCAAGTTCTTCAATGGTAGTGGGGTTGCCGGATAAGGTGGGGAAGCATCCGAGGAACTCTACCATTGCGGCGTACCGAGCATTGTCGTCAGACATTTTGCAATGATCTCTTTCCTTTACACTAGCGCTTCGTCTCTGTGTGTCTCTCTGCCTCTCTTGCTACTGATCAACCAGCTAGAGCCTTCGTAGGTAATGAGCGTGAATCCAAGAAGATCGTGGACAAAGGTGCAGGCACACTTGGACAGGAGCATTCGATTTTGCTTTCATTCAGTCAGGTATAAAACCAGAGTATGG
The DNA here is from genome assembly GCA_032274145.1 of Herpochondria borealis. Lineage (NCBI taxonomy): Eukaryota > Rhodophyta > Florideophyceae > Ceramiales > Ceramiaceae > Herpochondria > Herpochondria borealis. Next base: position 5,527 of record JAVCKV010193607.1, on the reverse strand, counting down.
TGGAGCCTTGTTTTTTTTCTCCCGCCGGACTCACTCAGTCACTTTGACATGTACAGTACAGTACAGTATGCATATCGTAGTACTGTAAATGTAAATATGCGTTATATTCGTTTTTAACCGTTAACGTTTTATTTCCGCAGCTAGTACGTATGTCGTGGATTATACTACAGTCTAGTGTACTGTACGACGATTTGGTTCACTCACCGCGCGGTGTTCTGTTACCGGAGGTAGCCTGTCTGCAAATTGTGCGGCTCTTGAAACTGGCGTACCACGAAGCCACCAAGACAAAGTCCTTCGCTCTGGCTGCACATTGGCTCTATTATGACAATATATACCAAGATGCAGACATCAGTAAAGTTGTCAGACCACCCCAGTATATAACATCAAATCCACCCTCTTCATCTAAATGTCCGTCAGCCTGCTGGTTGACTCACTATGATCAGCCCACTTAACTTCCTTGCAGTTTTTGTATGTCCACTGTCTCTTGTAGCATTCGTTCTCGGCAGGAGGGAGCCGAAAGATGTGAAGGCACATCGCATCTGAGATATTCCGCGCCAGGCATACCGCCCCTTCCGTTGGGTTATCCACTACATGTAAAATTACGGAGGGCATCCCTCCCGATAGATAGCGTGCTGTACATCATGTTCTGTGCTCGGAGTACTGTACACGCACCGGTTCTCGTACAGTACAGTACAGTACAGTATACAAAATATATCAAGTACATTTGCGCGCACCGTCCGTACTACGGTACAGTATTGGGTACTGTACTGCACTCACTCGTCTTTGGCGAGTCAGCGGGTCTTCGCGGTCCCCGAACCCCACGGACACCTTCACCCACTTGGCTTTCAATGTCCAACATCCACAAAAGACAATGAGCTCCAACACTTGTACAACAGAGTTTTGCAACGCTGGGTGGGCCGAAGTGCTCACCCACATGTCCCCATACGGCTACGCCAACTTCGGAATTGCATTTGGTTTGGGATTGTCGGTTGTAGGCGCCGCATGGGGTATTTGGCTCACAGGGTCCAGTCTCGTTGGAGCTGCGGTCAAGGCACCGAGAATTCGCAGCAAAAACTTGATCAGGTACGACGCTACACGACTGCACGACTGCCAGTACAAACCTTCAATTGGACTATTGGTTTAAAACTCGACGCATCATGCAATTTCTCACATAAACTATCTACGCTCCCTCCTCCTCCCCCCCATCAGTGTCATTTTCTGCGAGGCTACGGCAATTTACGGCGTTATCATGGCCATCATCCTCGCTAATAAGGTGAAGAAACCGGACGAGGCTAGCTACTATTTGGATGAGGACTGGGACTTCAATGGATTCTATTACGCTGGATACGGCATGTTCTCGGCGGGTCTCTCTGTAGGTTTGACCAACGTTGCTTCTGGTGTTTCGGTCGGTATTGCTGGATCGAGTTGTGCCATTGCTGATGCGCAGGATGCTTCGCTGTTTGTCAAGATTTTGATTGTCGAGATTTTCGCGTCTGCTCTTGGCATCTTTGGCATTATTGTAGGAATTATTCAGAGCAATTCCTGTCAGTTCCCAATTGCTCCTTTGCAGTAAACGGCCGAACTGCGCTTTTGACAGCAATCACACACAATAATACACTAGAGATTTGTTTCAGTACGAGAAATATCTCACAAATGACTCTATCAGTTGGTTGATTGCAACTTCACGACAATCATCTGACGAGCTTTACCCTTCTCTAACTAAATGGTCAATCTATCCATTTTCTTCTCCAAGAAATGAGTTTCTCGCCTTCTAGCAGCAAAGTCGTCGCGACCTCGATCGTACTTGCCCAAGATCGACTTCGCCCATCCCGCTCACAGTGGCTTCTTCCTGTCTTGTTTCCGGGATGCGTTTCCCTAGCTCAACAAACATGTGCTCGACATTTGCGTCATCTCTAGCGCTGGTTTCTACGTAGAATGCCCCCATTTCCTTGGAGTAGTCTTGAGCTTCTGCCAAGGGGACCTGTCGTTCTTGAGCCAGGTCTGACTTGTTGCCGCAAACAACCAGAACGATTCCCTCTGGACCCTTGTTGCTGATTTCTTGCGCCCAGTCTTTTAGCACTAAAAACGAATGACGATTACTAATGTCGTATACGAGAATTGCTGCTGCGGCCCCTCGATAGTACATGGGCGCCAAAGAAGCATACTTTTCTTGACCGGCTGTGTCCTTCAGATATATATATGTAGGTACGAGTATATCAATATTGAGTCGGCGCAGTTTAATTCAAAGAGGTTAAGACACACCATCGAACGCACCCATATTTTGAACTCGATCTTCCGCAGACTCCCGTTCGTCGATTGCGTTGGCTCTTCACCCCCTTGACCTTGTTCGATTGCTTCGTTTGGTACAGCTTGGACGTCAACAATTTTTGTACTGAAGCTTGCACCAATCGTTGATTCACTGTAGGGGCGAAACTCATTTCGTGTAAAGCGCAGAGCCAGGCTACTTTTCCCAACGCCACTATCACCAAGGAGGACAACCTTGGCTGAGTTCTCAGCAAGCGTCATGGTGAAGGGAAGGTTTTCGTTTTCGTTTTCGTTTGTTCCAGCGATTTTGAACTACTCCGGAGTACTCGTACTGTGTACTGTACCCGTACCACTTGGTGCCACATTTGCACCATCACCTGGACCATGGGAAACGCCTAAAATGCCCTTACAAACCTGACTGCACGGGTTAAATTGATGCTACCTTGAGGAAGATGCTACGCATCCGTGACACGATTCATTATCTCGACATCGGCTTCGCTCACGATGAGTCGTTGATGGCACTACTTTGTCGATCCAGGATTGTGGGCTTTGGCAATGAAGCAATCCCTCACTAATGAAAAAACCGGAAGGCATCCCATTCTATGGCCCAAATTTCCTAACATATAAGCACCCTACACGTACGAATACTGTTAAAAATGCATCCCAAATGTTGTCTAAAATATTAATGCAACAGCTACTACCCTGCATTTCCCATCCTTCCAATTTCCGCAAAGACCTGCCAACGCTCCTACTCACAAGAACATGCCAGTGTATGATGCTAACCTGGCCCAATAGACACCCCATGTCTGTTGGCTGAGTGATGATATACCCTTCTTACATCTGTGTTGCTTGACCTTGATTATGGTATTTTAACCTGGCCATGACACCCTTCTCGTCTCCTTGAGTTGTTGCTTGTGATCTTCTAGGTTGTCAATGGTTCACAATTTTGACCACCATGAGCTCTTCTGAGGTGGGGGACAAAGACAGCGTTATTGTGAAACTTCTAGCGGGAAACAACCAGATGTCAGATTCCATTCCTCTAGTGATGGCTCTCTCTTTGGTGATGGTGGTTTGTCTTATGAAGATGACGCGGTGCACTACAACCCAGTTCAATATATGCAGAGAGAACCCTCTGTTCAGAGGGGCAGTGAAGGATTGGATGACAGAGAAAATTTCTGTCAAGGGGTGTATATGGGGTCATCATTCTGGCCCCCCATTCAAATGGAAAGAGACCACTTGGAGTAAAGTAGTTGGGAGACCCCAATGCAACTCATGGAGAGCAAAGCAGCACCTGCCACCACACCTTGCAACAAATTGAACATCTGATCCATGGACTATGGAGAGCACGATTATAAGCCATACATGGATAACATGAACGGGAATGAGATTGAAGAGCTGGAGTCCTTATCAGCAACATGGGATTCAGGAGGCTCCTACTCAAAGATTGGCTTCAAGAGCTGCTTCTAGTTTCTCTTTGGTCCCATGACAAGGACCCAATCATACCTGGTGCTGCATATGTGGCACTCAGAAAAATGGGTCAAGGGCTTCCAGTCCCCAGAAATGCCCCACTTGCTGTGGTTGTATTCCTTTTTTAAGTTCCAGGTGGTGCACATCCACAGGAAACTACCCATGGACCAACCCCACAAGAGGGATGTCTATCTTGTTGTTCTGGAGCCAATTGACCAGCATCGCATCGCAAAACGTAAAATAGTGTAATAGAAATTCCTAGTTGTAATTTACAAATCAAATCAAGAGTGGTACACATATATAGTTCAAATACAATAATATGTTGTAAATACAACAAATTAGTATAATATCAAAACATAAAGTGAAAACACACATTATTAATCCAAATAAAAGAATATTAACCGTCTAATCATCAAGAATAAGTTCAATACGAATGAACCTGTACTACGCCAATAGTGGTACAGCTAGTAGTAGGGCCAAAGAAGCATGCTGGAATGTAAACAAACGCACTAAAGAACAACACCAATTACCAACACAACTAGCCAATGAATGCCGCTACTCACTTGGACTTCTTCGCATCAGGCATTATTTCGTCCAACTTGGTCTGCGTCTTTTTGAGAGCTTTCATACCGGCCTTGGTTTTCTGAAGCTGCATCAATATGAGTTCCTCGTATTTGCCATCCTTATCATTCGCCCTGTCCTCCTGAACCTGAAGACACAGCTCATTGAATCTCGCAACGCCTTTCTGCAACCAGCCACCGTAAGCCACATTACCGGACCTGGGCCGCGTGTAAAGAGCAGCAGGAATATTCCGCGAATCCACACCATCATAATTCTCGCAAAGAAATTGGTACTTCCAACTTTCAAAATAATTCTCATAAAAAAGAGAGTTAGTCCTTCATCTGAAACAGAAACCAAGGGCAAATACCATTGCAGTCTCTGGGATCCCCATGAGAAATGCACCTATGAAACCTCTGCTTGCCCCAGTACTTGGTACCAGCAACAATATGCAGGAGCTCAGATACCATGAACCTGATAGCATTCGAGGAGGACTCTCTGCTCTTCCTATTCATGCACTCTACCGACTGAAACCACAGCGGAACATCTATACCACCCTTCCTGCCCTTGATGTCATCGAACCCCTCAAACAAATCTGAGAACAAGCCGGTAAGACATATATTACCAATTCTAAACAAAGCAAAGCAACAGCAATATCTCACCGAAAAGGGCCTCTTTCATCTTCGTGGCCACACTTGATCGCTTGACACACAGAGATTGGTTTACAACTGCTCGGAATCGCTTGACGGATTTTGACTGATAGTTGGGGGGAACCCCCATGAGGATGGCCACCTCTATCGTCATATCGTCATGCACAATTGCGTACCATGAATGAACTTAACCTTCTTCTAGACGTGATACTTTGTAGTCATCTTCACCTTCTTCTCCAAGTGTTTGTCCGTTCCAGGCAGCTGGAGGCCAGAAAAAGCATACTCTCTTCTCTCCCCATCACTATCGTCGTCTCCATCTTCTTCCTCTTTGCAACTTTCATCACTTTCATTGTCAGACCTGCGAACACTGGAAGGTTTAGAATTTTTTTAGCACAACGCCTGGTAGCTGAAACAGAAACAGCACTGACTCTTTTGCTTATTGTTGGCTCGCTGTCTAGCTCGTTGCTTTGTAACAGATGGGGGAGGATTGTGCACTCTTTTGCGAGTTGGATCTTGTCCCACCACTGTCATCTTTTTTCTTGGGCAGCATGGCTTGTCACGCAATAATTTGAAAAATGGCTAATGTA
>JAVCKV010193496.1:0-16923 GCA_032274145.1 Herpochondria borealis | reverse complement strand
GTCGAATAAGAGCTGCACAGCATCGCAGGATCTACCATGTACGCCAAGTTAGATCTGTCCCATGGCTACTGGCAGTTCCCCCTACATGCTGATGGCTAGGAGTTTCAATCTTTCGTCACGCCGGACGGCGTATAAACCCCAACACGAGTCCTGTACGGAACAACCAATGTAGTAAAATACCTGCAGTCGGCGATTGCCAAGCTGATACCGGCCGATCTAATCAACAACGTCTTGTTCTGGCTGGATGACATCCTTGTGCATCATTCTACAGCCGACGGCCTTCTTGAGGCGATCTCGAAGCTGCTCAGCCTTTTCGAGAAACTAAACATTAAGCTACACCCGGAGAAGTGTTGCTTCTTTGCAACCAACATCCGTGGGTGTGGCAGACTACTGTCGCGCAACGAAATCTACTTCGAACCTTGGCGGATCGAAGGGATCGAGCAGATGGAACCACCTTCTACTGGCTGTCAGCTACAACAATTCATCTGTGCCCTTCAATGGGTAAAGACGGCAATCCCCAATTTCTCTGCCTTGGTCGAGCCGCTGCACAGCTCCCTGGAGAAATTCTACGAACGTGCCGGCATCCACAACAAGCGTGGTGTATCCAAGATACTTCTTTCAGCACTTGGATGGTTGACGACAGAACATACTGCCTTTCAAGATTGCAGATCTGCCCTCGTCAAACCCGGGCCGACCCGTTGAGGTCGGGGGTTGAAACCCTTTTGGGTGAAAACTGCCCAATCATTTTGTTTTTGCAGGCGATGGCAACTTGATTGAATTTGCACTGTGAGGAGTGCAAGTTGATTGCATTGCACTGTCAGGAGCAACTTGATTGCCTTGAACTGTCAGGAATGCAAATTGATTGCATTGTAACGTTAAGAGTTCAACTTGATTGAATTGCACGGTGAGGAGTGCAACTTGATTGCATTGCAACGCCAAGAGTGCAACTTTGATTGAATTGCCGTGTAAGCCGTGCAATTTGACAACTCACCATCGCCCCCGTCGCAGCCATCGAGAATGCAAGTGCCGCCCATGAAGTAGTATTAATAGCAGTATGACAGACCGACCTTGAATAAAATCGGAAGTTATCCGACATCCATCCTTCCTTCCCACCATCTACCATCATCCCTTTTTCAACAAATCTGAGCACGGGGGAGTAGGCTGTGCGAAAAGGGAAGACTGAACCTTGTGGCAGTGCGTGATGTCTTCGGCGGCGGTTTGCGTTCATGAATCGTAGGAACAACTATACGCCCAAAAAGGATGTGAAAAAAAGAAAAGAAAAGAAGAAAGGAGAAGAAAGACGGGAATGCAAGTTTTCCTTGGGATTTAGACTTTTCTTACTCCATTCATGTCCTGTTTACCCAACCCTAAGAATGACAGAGCTTTCTGTATGGCGGGAACAGAAGCAAGAGTTTCTTCGTCATCATTAGACAGAGCGAGACAGTTTTACGCGTAGAGATGGAAGCCGAAAGGGCTGGAACCATTTCAGAACGCACTCATGAGGTAGAGTAAAGGAGAAGTAAGGCAGAAAAATAATCGAAATAATTAATAATGTCAATCATAGAGAATGGTTCTATGGACTTTAATTTTCAAAACATGAAAAACATAATTTCAAAAAATAAAACTTATTTATGCAAGATGTATAACTTTCTTTTTAAGTGTAATTGATTATGATCTGGGAATTCAAATGGCACATTAATTCGTGATATGCCTTTTCCAAGAAAAAATGTTTCTTTCAACATCGGGCAAACTTCGCACATTAGAACGAAAAGGCTGTACTCTGAAAAATTAAAGAAAACATCGTGCGTTTATTACGAATACTCTTTTATCTCTGACCCCCTACTAAAAAAATAGTTTCTGTCTTAGCTAATTCTCTCACGCATTTCTACGCGGCTTTTCTACGCGGCTTTTTTATTTTGGGCTCTGTGCGTTCGCCCCGTTGCACATCTGTGCATTTCCCCCGTGCCCCTTTCCCGCCATCCGCCGCGTTTGAACCCCTTCCAATCTGGAAAAGTGGCAAAGTAGCGAGAAAAAATTAAAAATGACAATTCTAAAATTTTATCAAAATACACAAACTACACTTTTTATTTTTGATAAAAAAATTAAGATATCACACGAAAATAAAATTGGCACCAATCACAGCCCATGTAAGTAATCTGCAACCAACTACAGTGCACTTTCACGATAAACGCCGCAATAACTGCGAATACGGGTACATCTACGGATAGGCATACAAGTACATATACGCATACGCATACGCATACGCATACGCATACGCATACGCATACGAATTCGCATATGGATACGTATACGGGTACGGGTATGGGTAATGTTACGGCTATTGATACGGATACGGGTATGGGTACTGTTGAGGGTATTGATACGGATATTGGTACGGGGACCGATACGGGTCTGGGTCCGAGTACGGATACGGGTACAAATACGGATACAGATACAGATACTGGCACGGCTATTGATAAGGATACGGATAAGTATACGGCTACGGGTTCAGATATGGATACGAGTACTGATATGGATAAGGAAACGGCTATTGATACTGATACGGATCAGTACACGGATATGGGTACTGATACGGATACGGACACTGATAAGTATACGGGTAGGTATACGGATACCGGTACGGACACGGATACGGATACGGATACGGATACGGCTATTGATGCGGATATGGAAACGGACACGGATACGGGTACGTATACATATACGTATATGGATACTGCTACGGATACGGCTACAGATATGGATACTGATACGATTACGGATACTAATACTAATACGAATACGGATACGAATGTGGGTACTGAGACGGCTATTGATACGGATACGGATACGGATACGGATACGGATACTGATACGGATACGGAGATGCAAACGATTTTGTGCTAGAAAAAAATTGTGCTAGAAAAAAGACACCGAAAATAATACGGACACGGGCACGGTTATGAGTACGGACACGGACACAGAAACTGAAACGGAAACGGAAACGGACACGGACACGGAAACGGAGATGGACAGGGAGAAGGACACGTAAATGCATCCGCAAACATAGAACAGTACATTGACACGGAAACTAATATCGGTACAGCCACGAACACTACCATTCACTCGCTTATGCACGCAGACACGCACATGGACACAAAAACGTAGGAGGGCACGCTAACGTACCTGCAGGCTAACAAGAAAACGGGGAAATAGATGGATACGTAGACGGAGAAGGACACTCGCATGGAGATGTGGGAAGAGACAAACACGGAAACGGAGAGTACCATGAACACAGGCACGGAGACGGGCAGCTAAAATAAAACGCACACGAACAAGCACACAAAAAGGCACGAGAACCAAGATGGAGACGGTGACGGACACGGACATGGACAAGGAGACGGAGACGGGAACGTACATAGAGGCGGTGATGGAAGCGGAGACGGACACCCAAATGGACAGGGAAACGGGCCCGAAAACGGACACGAGCACGGAGACGGAGACCGAGAAGGTGAAAGAGATGATGTCGGAGACAGGGACGGATACGAATAAGCACACGGAGACGGAGCTAGAGACGGAGATGGTGACGGTGAAGGAGACAAAGAAGAAGACGGGAAAGAACAAGCACAGGCATACGGACACGAAAACGGACACGGAAACGGACACGGGCACGGACACGGGCACGGGCACGGACACGGACACCGGCACGGACGCAAATACAGACGCAAACATGGAAATAGACGCAGAAACTTACATGCAAAAAACACGTGGATACGGACATTGACACGGACAAGTAATAGGACACTGACACGGACACGGAAACGCACGTGGACAAGGAAAACCAATCGCAGACGGAGAGGACACGGACACGGAAAAGCAAATGAAGCCAAGCTCGCGAGGTTCTCCATCCTACTTATGCGGACAGCGAGCTCTCGAACTTGCCGCGAAGCGGCAACGGAGCCACTTGCTTCTATTCTAAAAGAATACTGTTATCTAGTTAAAATTGCTTGTATTTTGGTTCACAAACGTGGCAGAAAACATAATTGATCAGTAGAGTAAATTTTGAGTGAACAACGAGGGACTTTTCGCACAAATGTTCCCACTTGATTCACGCCAAAAAGCAAACTGAACGGAAAGCGAGTGAGTCAAATCATATGCCACACGTATCTCCTTTTGAAAGGAGGTTCCTTATCTGTCTGGCACGGCTGGCGTTCATATAACCGCGCTACCGCCAGTCAGTGACGCAGAAGCACTCCACCGTCGACTCAAATTGGAAGAATAGACGGTAAAGTCACTTAAAATTACAACCCCTCGATTGAATGCCGAAATAATCTCAGAAATTATAAACCTCATCCTAAGAAGGAGGGATATGCTACATAAATTAATAGACGACGTTGAGTCGTCGATTGATTATTAACTTATTGCGTTTGAGAACCGCATGGAGCTCGAAATCAATAAGAAATGAGAGGATGTTGAGAAATTCGTAGATACTAAATTAATAGCCGTTGAGAAACGTTTAGAACTAGCGCTACTTACATCGAAACATAATGGTTTAATAACTCTATTGAGCGATTATCCTCACTACTTCACTCACTCTTAGACGTGCGTGAGTACTTCGAAGCTCATATTTCTGAGCTCTTAATACATATTGAACTATAGATACTTGTCCCACGCACGTCCCTGAGGGACGTGATCGCATGGGGCCCGTCGCTGTCACGCGAAAATGCTGTTAATACTGGATTTTCCAATCCGTCAATCGACAGGCAAACTACTGCAGGGGAGGATCCTCCACCAGTAAATATGGACCGCACAACTTCTGGCGCTGCCATCACATCATCTACTACCTCCTCACTGGTGGAAACTAATGTAACACAAGTGATGAGAGTTGAAAATGATAGCATCAATTCTGATTTAAATTTCAATGTTGACGGAAGTTAATTATTAAAAGAAAAAGTTAGTTCTTCTATAGAGAAGAATAAAAAAGACAGGACGAGCATCGGAGAAATTCGTCCTCTTCGACGAATTAGTCTGCTCATGACGATGGAGGCGACTGTCTCTGTCCCAGTGCCAGAATACCCTAGGGCCGCCTTATCGAGGACTTAATTACCTCGTTTCTAATATCTCTCATTTTGCGATAATACTAAGCAATAGACGATGCCGTCTTCTGGTTACTTCCTAGTCTCAGGATAAGAAATAGGCTCATTATTCTAGCCGTAATTACCGAAAAATTACATCGACCTTGGCTGTACGTAAATGTGACGGGACTATCCTGTTAGGTGTTAAAACATTTTTAGATTGCCTTAAGAAAGGTTTAAATTTAAAAATATTCCGGAAGGAGCAGCCGTCCTGATGTGACATGAGCTTCTGCAAGGTGAAGCAAGAATTGAGTACATATCTCATCGTGAGGTAAGTGAGAGCGCACTCAAGAGGATAAACTGCTTAGCGTCTTCGAATCTTGGGACAGTTTTCAACAACATCCCCACAAAGAAGGAGAAAAATACTGCGATAGGATACGGGCTTGTTCCCAGGCCTGTTGTAACGTCTTTGGTACCACGACAGTAATAACATATTTTATAAAAAGATTTCTACTTAGCGTACAACTCTCTTTCATGTGCCAAAAATAAGACGTCACCATTTAACAAAATGTGTGACGCCATTCAGACTGCAATTAATGTAAGTGATACGTAAAGGGCGACTCTAGTAGGTACTCTGTCTAATAGTCACATGAAATACCATAGTCCAACCGAGTAGGAACTTAACAGCATATTACGCTATTCAGGCGATAGAACAAAACCATCGAGTTCCGGCTCACTCTGGTTCATTGGGTGAAAAATACTCTAAAAATATAAGAATATCATACAGCACCGGGCAAAAGGACTCAGTAAAAGTACTCGTCTCACGTCTCAGTCCCTTCTACTCGACCAGCTCCTGAAGTTATAAATGTTACTGTCCCTCACTATGGACATTATTACAGAAACTCAGAAGCTAGGAAGCCTGCTAAATCACAGCCTGATGGCAGGTACTTTTCTAGCTCGCCTCCGGCTAATACTATAATATTTTATACCTTTTATGAGGTGGGAAATAGTAGTAGTGAATTTCCTCACTCTAGGCCTACTACAGAGAATAGAGGTAAGGACCCGTCGTTCTTTTTAATTTTTAAAAATGACCTGCTTCAACTGAAGCCCGGTTGGCGTCTCTAAATGATTTATATATGTAGATCGCCGAATAGTAATAATAATACTATAGTATTTAGGAAGGCTACATAGGTGCCTCTCGCGAAAGAGGCACCTGCTAAAATGAGACCGAAATTAAACTTGAGGTTGAATCTACTCCTGAGGACATCTGTACTCCAAAAGCGTCTCAATCAGAAATTGAAGCCTCCTCGGGTTTTCAATAGCTTCACGTCCGTAAGACATCCAATTGTTCCAGAAATACGAGGAATACCTATCTGATCCACTATTTTTATTATCTCTCTTGAACTACAACGTGAAAGCCTCTATAGGACGTTAATCAACTGATACCAATCGCTATCTATTTATTTACCATACAGGAGCGGGTCCTAATATACTCCGAAAGGATATGTTATAAAAATAAGTTTTAAATAATATTCACATAAAGCAAGCCGTTGCGAACCATGCTTCCACTAGAAATCATAGATTTATGTTTTAGTTTTAGCATTTATGTACTTTTCATTAAATGACTGAATAAATTGCCAGCCATTCGTAGTAGTTCGCGAGTTTTCTACTGGCGTTCTATTGCGAAAAACCTTTACATTTCTTCACGTAAGTAATATATTGGTACGCCTACGTCTCGAAGTGCTTCATGAAGTCAAAAAATTCCGGTACAGCTACGTACATCTCGCCAAATAACCCGTGCTGCGGATGAACAAATATCAGTAACTGAGGCAAAATAAGTTCGACAATACGTAAGCATCGCTAAAAAGCGGAGCTTACATGGTACGGGCTGTTAGCTCCTCTACACGCACACGAAAGGAAAAAGGCGTTGTACGCACTGGGTGGGGTAGTATTGTCGTCGAAGCAGGAGACCGAAACATGTGGGCGATCGTTTAGTGAAATCTCTCGCCACGGTGTCAGCTGCGACTACGTGGTCGCAAAAACCACCCGCTGCGGTGATGGAAATGGAGGGCTCAAGTCGGAAAGAAGGCAAGAAAGGAAGCCAAATCAATAAAACTGCATGGGAATGCTAGAACTTTGTACCTCTGGTACGTCCGTACCTTCACACATACACACACGGGCCTTGGCCGTCGGTACCTCAGTACCGACCGACGAGGCCTCACTCACTACCTTACTTACGGGAAAAACTGTACTTCTACAATTCAAATTAAAACCATGGTCCACGCATCATAGTAGCGGGCGCTTTCTCACTCTGATCTGGCCCATCCCTTGGCCCTTCAACCATATTTAACCCTCTGAGGAATTGACAGGCACCTCTGCCTCCACTTTGGCAACTGTATCTCCGGCGATCGCTTCGTGTAACAGCCCGGTATACTACCACGAATAAACACTAACACACAATTCCATACAATCGCATACCACTGCAAAAAACCAAGTACCACTGCAAGTGAACTGTACATGTCCACGGTGCGCTTACCTTACACAAATCACTGCACGCCAGTTACACTGTACCAGCCCGTGCCGCTCAACATACGCACATCTGGAACTGTATGGAGGCCAAGGTATGTCGTACAACCCTTGATGCAGTAAAAGGAAAGCGGCCTATACCTGCGCGTGGTAGCAACGAAATTTGGTGTGGCTAGCGGTCCGCACGATTAGTCCACCCAATTTAGAGGTACAAACCTACCCCCAATTGAAGCATGTGCCGCCCCGGCATTCATTTTCGAGTGCCCAAATCGCGTCCAATTTCCAACTTCAATTTTCCATCCAGGATTACGCACTCAAAATTGCCACCTGAGCCCACAAGTTAGAGATCATACCGTCACCTGCGAAAACAGAGGACTTTTTCATAGCGCTTACGGGCTGGTGTAGGCTTCCAGATCCAGAGCTACAATTTTTTCTCGGCGCTGGTCTTTTCCTATCTCGAAGAGAACTTGAGCGCTCAGCGTTCCACTATCCTGTCTTTGGCCTCTTCCTTTTTCTTCTCTGAAAAACGATCCCCGTCCTTTTCCGACTTTCTTTTATCCCTCTCTCTCTCTTCCCTTTCTCCACGACCGATTACGCTATCCCCCTATCAGTATTTTCAACATTACCACGAACCTCGGCGTGCTTATCTATCAGCTCTTCACACGCGGCAGAATACCTTGCACGCTTCTTCCAAACCTCCCCACCCCCACCCCCAAAATGCGAGATATTAGACGACGTCAGTGCGTTCGGCCGCGATGCGCCCGATGCGTGCTTATCATGGGTGCTTATCAAGTGACCTTTTCCTGGGGTGGCCCACTGCTGCGCGGGTGGACGTCTCCTGGCGTGAAATACCGGATATATGTGAGGAAGATTAACGAATATATATCCAGCGCCTCCACCTGGCCATGAACGCCAGCGGTGGCATGTATGGCCAGTTTACGCATTTGTCATTGGGCAAGTCCCAGGTTCAGAACTTCATCGGGACCGACAGTGTGTTTGTCGAGAACATGGTCGATATGCTTTTTCTCGCATATATATCCGAATGGGTCTTCTTTTAGGTCGGCGACTATGGGGATGCGCCCTTTTTCTTACGAAAATTCCAGATGAAAGCCGGGCCATATAACTACCGCGATCCGGGATTAACCTCCATAGATTGAAGCTTTCGAGATCATCACCCATTCGAGACTCTGCTAATTAGCCACCACGGATTCATAATTTCGTGGCGCGACTAACAGATCTTCTGCCGGATACGCAGCTTATTCGGTGTTCTGGAGACGCCCGACGGCGCTCCGCATCAAAATGGCGACTATCTCTGGGTTGATTTTGACAACTTCTGTCAGGCGCCTGACTGTCTCATCTGTGCGGAGATAATTCCAGAGGGATGTTTGACTCCTTCATGCCTGTAGTTTACGTAATTCTCCAGCCATCTACATTTACTGTGCGAAAAGCCGTGCGCTAGCCTTTCCAACGCCGAGCGGTGCAGTATCGTGCACATGTACATAAACATTGAGTACTTGGTGGCCTTTAAGTAATAAATTCATGGGCCCTCGAGCGCCGCTTCAACCGCTACAATTCTTCGAGCTAAGGGTAGAGATTGACAAGATGAACATCCCTCTGCGTTCCTACCCGTGGGTAACCCCGGGAAGTCCGCGGAATCCATCAGGCTTCTTCTGGTGGAGCTCCAAACAAGTGGGCCAAAAACTCAACGCGGTATATATCCCTCGACTCGCTCCCCATGGCGAAAGCCAATATTCGTTCCTTCAAGGCGGTTAATTAACTCTTACTCAATATTACCCAGGACTAACTTCCAGTGGTACGCGGCGCGTTTCGCTATTTCATTGTGCCGCCGCCGCCGCCCTTGAGTATCGGCCTTGGAGTTTCGAACGAAAAGCTACTGCATGTGGCGACTCTCATCGCATCTCGTTTGGGGCTTCCAGAGACAACTTCTGTCGCTTCGGTGGAGACCTTAGAATCCGCGACCCCAGCCACCACCAGGGCGCCGGCAGCGATGAAGTCCACAGCGACGGGGTTCGCTTACTCAAGGAGCCGCCCCTCGGGTCTGGTGTATTCCTCTGCTCGCCCGCCGCGTGCGCCAAATACCTCTCCTTTCTTGCAGATTCAGTCCGTTCATGATGGGAAACCTCTGGCTTTCGAGAGGGCCGACGGTGGCAGGCCATCCGCTTCTGCGTATTTTCCGACATTTGTTGGGCTGGTGGCTTCGGAAAATTCCCCTGCAGCTTCGGCTCTTGTTCTCTTGAAAACATTGACTGATACTGCGCTTACGATAAAACCAGCGCTTGCGCTACCAGCTTCGAAGCCGATTGTTTCACTTCCCCCCCCCACCAGAACGCCTCATATATTACGGCGCCAAAACCAGTTTCGGTGTCGCATCCTGTTATAGCCGTATCTGCAGCAGCCCATGGTCAACCCCATAACCCGTAGTTGCATCGGAGGCTACGCCGTCTGAAGGTGACGGGCGTGGCGTTTTCAACATCCGCCAATTGGGGGATATTCAGGGCAAGCATAAAGAGGACAACTGCAACAACGTCATTTAAATAAACCATGGCGGTCCGTCAGGTTTGGTGGTACGGAGGTAAACTCTGGGGACGCGCCAGCGACGGCGTATTCGTCGAGCTCGAAAATGCAGAGCTTCTAGCTTGCCGAAGGGAATTTCTCGACGGGCGGTACCCATAACTTGGCCGGTTGCGTATTAGATGGATTATTATCGCCCAAAGGATTTCACCGCAACCCGGAGCAGGCTGAGGGGTCTCAGGTAGTGTTTAAGGACACGCTCCGCAGCTACCCCGGCTGGTTCACGACCCTTGAAGGGAGTATCCGCCATGTTAATAAAACGTTCCAACTATGCGAGCTCATGCAATCCGTGTTGGAGTGGGCCTGCGAGATGGATCCTAACCAGGAGGGAGGGCGGGCTCACGGACACTGTGGCGGCCGTCCTCCGCCCTATCAGCGGGTCCAGCACCTCCGTTCGCTCAAAGAGTCTCAAATAAGACTCCAGGAACGCGATTCGGCTATAATCGACTAAAGTGACAGGCATCGTCACAACCTGAACTGGTTGGGTGCTGTTGATGAGAATGCCCTCCGCGAGACGGACGAAATCCGCCGCCGAAGCGTCTGTGGGCGAAATATCACCGTCGCTCTAGTCTAGCTTGCGTCTTGAAGATTATCATTCGTTCACGTCCCGTTCCTTGGCCCTTCAAGGCTTCCAATCTTGAAGAGCATTGGAGGCAGGTAATGAAAAAGATTTTTGAGCCGCGTAGAGAGCTGTATGGATTGTCCAAAGTGAAAAAGGCGGGGGGACAGTGCGACGAGCCGCAAGGTTTTCCAAACGTGAATTCCTCAAGGGCGCCTTCTTCAACATCGAATTAATCATCTTCCTCTTCACTATGATCAAGAGGCGCAGTCGTCTGCGCCTCTTACTAAAACCGTAAAAAGAGGCGCATTGAACTGCGCCTCTACTTAAAGCTCACCATTAGGCGCAATGATTCGCACCTCTTTCTATCCTTTCATCAGGAGGCGCACTCCCCTGCACCTATTACCATTTTAGAAGAGGTGCAATTTTCTCCGACTCTTTCTAAATGGCATCTGTATGACGAGGCGCCGTCGTCTACACCTCATACTATACAAATCGTCATCATGAGGCGCAGTGCTTTGCGCCTCCTAATCAAATCAATAACGAGGCGCAGTTTCTGCGCCATTTTCGAGCATACTAAACCGCATCTTCATCTTCATCACGAGGCGCAGTCGTCTATCCTTTTTCATAAACTTCATCACGAGGCGCAGTGTTCTTTGCCTCTTTCTGAACCCATCAATCACTATCACATTTTTTTGAACCTCTTCCTCAACTTCATTAATAGGCGCAGTTTTTTGCGCCTCTTTAGATCTCGGCGTCGTCCGAGGTGTTTTTCTGGGACTTTTGCACTCATTTTCTTCTGCCCTCAAACTAGGTATAGTCACTTGGGCCTCTATCACCACTTTCCGGCGTGTCTTTTTTTCAGGACGGCGAGGCGCAGGCTTCTGTGCCTCTTCAACGTACTCTTTCTACGTTCTTCATTGCACATTCATAGCGTCGTGTTAATTCCCGGATATAGGAAACACATGTGGTAGACGGCAAGGAGCGGGACGGAGGCAGTTAGATTGAAGCGCGCGGGGGGGTAGCGGGGTTAGTCGGGTGGGAGTGCCACGCGGAAAGGGGCGCGCAAATTTCCCATGGAAAATTTCTAGCCGTACCACTTGGAAGAAAGGACTTACCAAAATCGACTCTCACGTCCCTTGGAGCCCACCGCCCACAAAAGTTTAAGTACTGTGGGGGGTGGCGGTTCGCTTGAACATACAGTGCGGTGGGGGTTATTATATTCTTAACCGCCTCTTCCGGCACCACACACAACACGCGGTGCAGATGGCTGCGCCTCTTACCTAGCCTTGTTCCGGCTAGCCCATAAAATCGAAGAAGAGGCGCAGTGATCTGCACTTGTTAACCAGCTATCTGAGCACCGACACCAAACCGTCATGAGGCATATTTTTCTGAGCCTCTTTCTCGACTGTCCTTTCGTACTAAACATCTGCCCATCCTGAATCCAAGAGTGGTTATAAAGCCTGTTTTAAGCCTCTCTTAAGGCAAAGAGGTCTTCGCCCGCTCATCAAAAAATTACGATTTTGACGACTCGCCAATCTAGCCCCTCCTCAAGAATACCATGTGCTGTGGACCTAGGTAGCACGGAAAATGCCTTATAGCGGCCTTTTTGCCTTGCAGACCCTTTTCATCGAAGGCTAAGTGGATCTGCATTATCCTCTCATCGGCGTTCAGGTAGCTGCCCGGATCTTCGTGGCTCTAGTTTAAGCAAAAGGCATGGTTTGGTGCGTAGATCCCGGTTTCCTCAGGCCAAATTCTTCATCGGTGAGCAGGCTGACCCTCAAGACCTCAAATTTCTCGCATTCGGACCGGAGCTACAAGTGGTTCCCCCATGAATGTCTCCCTTAGGGAGAACTAGGCCGGGGGCCCTGATTTTCTTCATCCTCCTTGATTCACCTCGCGGCATGTCGGGAAGTTGTAACCGGATCTTGGCTTACCGTTCTTAACTTCGATTGCCGCATGGAAGTATTCGATCGTTCAGGAGTTGCGAAGAGCGTCCGGTCTGCTACATAGGTAATTCCCGTGGTTTTTATTTATCCCCACTCCAAACGTTCGTCTTGTTCTGTAATTCAGCAAGATTATGTGCCTCCAAACTTATAGAAATAAATATGCGCATCGAATGTCCTGTCCGCCAAATTTCCTTGCAGACCTCTTGATCTAAACTCTTTCTTTTCGCCCCCAATTAAACTTGTCGCCACTCCGACGTCACAATCATCCAATACAACTAGCGCTTGATTACCGCGCACGATGATGACGAGCAGATGACAAGCGTAGCGGTACGCGCGTAGCAGAAGAGTTGAACAGGCGCAGATCGCTGCGCCTAGTTTTTGGACTGGGCTACTTGATTATTATGAACGCTGGAGGACATGCAGTTCGATACATGCGTGCAAGGGGGAGGAGAGAAGGCGCAAATATCGGCAACTGTTGTTTGGCACGGTTAAGTTCCGCACTGTGCGACGAGTTTGATGAAACCGAATCCTGGAACCGTCTCCAAAAGGCGCAGCACTCTATCCCATTTATGCTTCATCCTACCTGCTCGCCACTTCCTGTCTCCTCACAATTCCATCGAACCCGCTGGAGCCGATTTAATTGATAACCATCCCCACTGAAAGGCATTCGGTATTCGCACCCGAGGCTGTACGGCAAGTGAGGCGGTCAATTGTAGTGCTGCGGGTAGCTCGCCCGTAGCAGCACAAAAGGGGACGAGGCGTGGTAGAGCTAGATGGAGGGGCAGGTCTTGGCGAAAAAGGGGTCTACAGGAAAGTGTGGCAGTGCGTAGTGTCTTCGACCCTGCGCTTTTTGCGTCCAAACAGCGTTGCCTTAACCAACCACAAAGGAAGATGGAAAAGGAAGAAAAACAAGGGGAAAAGAAGGAGACAAGACGGAGAAAAGGCTTAAATTGGAAGGTAGTCCGAACTACCACCGTTGCTTCTTCTACAACCCCAACCCCGCCCAACCACCTTAATGAGCGGCTTAGCCAGCGCCAAAGGCGGGGCTGGTGGACCAGAACGGTCCAAAGGCAAAAAACCCTAAAACTATCTACACAGAGTGCGACCTAGCAATAACAGTATCCTCAACACTTCCTAGTGCACTAATCTAGATTGCCTCAGGTACGGTAGCGTGCCCTAACTGTGCAATAATAGTACCCCATAAACGGACCACCCAACCAGACCAATCCGCAGCCATGCCACTCCAGAGTGGCAAAATGGCAACGTTGCTAGGTCCTTACAATACGTCTGACTGTACCCGACCCAAGTGGCGGAGTGGCATAGTTGCAGCCGCTTCCGACACCCAGGGTGGGGTTACACGTGTCTATTTCCCGTCGTAGGTGCGCGGCCCCCTTATCGCTATACCACATGGCCCCTAATTCAAGTCGTCGCCAACCGGTTCCGTCGAATGCGCGCGCACCGTATTGAGGCGCGACTCCAGAGTCGCGCCGTATTATTTACGCGACGCGGGACAGATTGTGCATCTTGGAACAACGTTGTTCAAGCGAGCGCACGCGTGCGGAGCTTTGAAGAGAAGCGCGAATCCTGAGTCGCTCCGTGTCAGGCGCGCGTGGCGCGACGTCCTGTGCCCCATTTAACCTCTTGGCGCGAATGAGCGCACGCGTCCTGATCCGTGACGAGAGATACGACGTGGTGCGAGCGAGCGCACGTCAGCAGAGATTGGAAGAGAGGCGAGATTCTTGAGTCGCGCCGTATCATGAGCGTAATTTGCGCTGTCCTGTGCACGAAGTAGTGGCTTGGAGAGAATTAGCGTACTAGTCGTGAGCCGTGGTTAGATGCTCGACTTCATGTCGTACCGTCCGTCCGTCAGCTTAATTCCCCTCGTATCGCGTGACGCTTGACGCCTGCCGTGAAGCACGAAGCGTTCGGCAAGCAGCGCGTACGTACGGCCTGGTGTCTTTCAGTGGTCTTGGCACGACCGTGTAGCACTGTCATCGGCCAAGGGGAGCGGTGGTGGCAGGCGCCTCGAGGCGTCTGGTACCGCTTCCCTTGGTCGTTCGTATTCCTCGTCTTAATTCCATCCA
This sequence comes from Herpochondria borealis, assembly GCA_032274145.1. Taxonomy (NCBI): domain Eukaryota; phylum Rhodophyta; class Florideophyceae; order Ceramiales; family Ceramiaceae; genus Herpochondria; species Herpochondria borealis. The sequence continues at coordinate 2,138 of JAVCKV010193496.1, read as the reverse complement.
CCTCCGATGAAGAGGCGCCAAGAACGCCTTTCTTATACACCGGATTACTGGTGCTGTTGCAACCGCCCTCGGCCTTCGTGAGATGTCGTTCCCCGAGACTCTGTAATTGTCCGGCCCTCCGGTTCATCCGGTCCGCAATATTTTGACCAAGAGGCACCGGAGGCGCCTATTCTTAAGATTTTGAAGCTAACTTATCATTGTGTGGGTTGAGTCGGAGGATAGGGAGGCAAGCAGGCGCGAAGGGCTGGGAGTCATAGGCGGAATGGATTTGTGCTCAGCGGGCAGGGATTCTGAAGGAGACGTCGAAGCGTCTTGGCCCGTAAATTCAACCTCGAAAGTGGGAAGAGGGATGGCCCCCCCTTTCCTCCGCAGTACATCAGTGAAAGAGGCGCCGAAGGCGCCTCTCGGGTTTACGTCTAGTTAGACGTGGAATGGGTCGTCCGTGAACGCCACGGGTGGCGCAGGTGCCGCCGGGGGGAAAAAGGGATCAAATCGTCATTGAACCGCGAGGTGGGTCGCGGCCGTAGGGCGGGGGAGGCGCCGAAGGCCCCTCTTCAGATAGAAGTCGGCTTGGTTCCTTCTCCCGTGCGCGTGCTGCCGACCATCCGTCCGAGCGTCTGGGAGAGAACCTGGCGCAGTTTGGGGCGACACGGGTGAGGATGGGTGACGTCATTAATCAGCTGCGCGGCCTTCGCACTTCCCTGAACCCATTGGTTATCCAGGGGAATACCAGCATCCTCATGCGGGAGGTGCTGCAGTGCGTGGCCGGGTGGGCTCGCCGCCAGATTCCCGACGACGACCGGTCCCGAGAAACCCGGGCCGGCAACCGCGTCGCTGTCGCTCGGGCCACCCGTGTCGAGGGGCTGCAGGCACGGGTGATACCCCTTAAGGACCGGGTGAAGAACCTCGAGCGAGAAAACCGGCGCCTGACAATGGAACGAGACTATGCCCTCCGCCGAGGGAGTGGCTAGCCTCGGGGTTATCGTCGTGCGCGAGACGATTATGACGATGGTGGGGAGTGGGGAAGGCAGAGTCAACCGTGCTGGGGACGCGGAACGTAGAGGAAGAGGAGGGAGCGGTATTTAATCAGTACAACCACGGGAGTCGCGCCTGTTGGCGCGACGTGCCGTCCTTCGAGTTTCCCACACCTGTCCGGGTCCGTTTCATCGCAGTTGAATCCCGTCCGTGCGTCGCGCCGAAGGCGCGAAAATAGCGCCCTGGTTCTTTCCATTCCTCTTCCTTCTTGCATCCTTGCCGAGGCAACTTTTGGGTCCCCGTCTTTAATTCGCGCTTCCCCGCATTTTGCGCGTGACAAAAGGAGGGGAGGGGAGTTTTGAACCACTCGACAGGGAGTCGCGCCTGCGGCACGAAGTAGTCGAGGGTTTCTGCATCTTTTGCAAGGAAAACGGTAGTGTCGGCCCGTGGTGTCCGCGGTTTGACAAGCCGCAGCGCCTGCCAACGGGTTAGTCGCGCCTTTGGCGCGAAATTTTGGTGCGCGTGATGGATTTCATTGTTCGCGTGCCGTGGCGGTGAGGTCGTCGTCGTATCGCATGGTGTGGTTCGTCGCGTTGTTAGGCACTCGGCTTAGCCGGTTGTCTTCGTGCGAGCAAACACGCATCAGTATTGGCGCGCGTGGATGGCTTCTTGAGTCGCGTTTTATGGCGCGACTTTGCACTGCATCGGTGAAATAGCGACGCTGTGCGCGCGGCGTGACAAGAGACGCAGCACAGGTCGTGCTGGTCGGATTGCCAAGAAAGGCGCAAGGGACCGATGATGGTCGATAGAGTGCAAGAGGGAAAAGGTGGAAAGGGAGTAGGAGTGAGGCGGCTGATCCGCGCGTGATACGAGGGACGGTGGGGGTAGGTGTGGATTTGGCCACAGACGCGTCGGGTCGGGACACGTGTCAATTTGCGCAAATAAGTTGACCAATCAGCCCAAATTGACTGAACTCGTCCCGGCGTGCCAGACCATGATCGACTGTAAATCCGCCTCCCGCGTACCTCCACACACACGTGCCGAATTTCGCGCACCGTTGGTGTGCGTCGCGCCGACAGGCGCGAATCCCACATATTCTCACGGGCCTCGGGTTAGCATAACCTGAGCAACCGCAAAACATATCACAACATTCTCCACCTCAG
>JAVCKV010193385.1:0-16924 GCA_032274145.1 Herpochondria borealis | reverse complement strand
ATGTTGCTGCACCCTGTGTCCCATTGGATGTTTGAAAACATCATAACCTTGGAGGACCTTTCCATACAAAGTTCATCATATGTGGAGGCCAGAACTGCCCATTCCTCTCCGTGCATTCCATTACGACCTTTACAGCTGCCTCGTTTAGAGACTTCTTTGGTGCGTGGATCACCACCTCAATTGACATTCCATTGGCTCTATTAAGATTAGCAACGTGTTGGATGATGATGTTGTTAATGCTCCCATGAGAAAAATTTGGAGAGCTGTCAAGATTTTTGACAGAGTACACAGAGCAGGGACGGTGTTTGGAGAATAGAATCACATGAATCTTTTCCATCAAAAGAACGGTCAACAGGTGGAGGCCGCCCAGTCTACAGACACCCAGCTTACTAACTGTAGAGTCCCACCCAGGTTTCATCCCCTGAAACACAAGAGGGGGGATCTTTCCATGTTGCTCCCACCATTGCACATCATTTTTGTACGTCCAAATCATCTTGTCGACGGCAATTACCCCTTACTGTCTCAACACTTTGAGATACACTCAACACAAAAGTGAAGGTGCACTGTGGTGTATACCAACAAGGTAAAGCGTCTCCAAGACTCAGAGTAGATACTTCAAAGTCTGTACTTGGTGGATGGCAAGCTTGGTGGTAGGTACGACCTTGGTGGGGTTGGCAATCGATAGCAATTCGATGATTCTGCCAAGTTTAGAACTTGATAGCGATTTGGGTAGAACTCAATAGCAATTTGATGATGCCGCAATGTTCAGAACTCGATAGCAATTCGATGAGATGCAGCAAGTCTGTATTGGATAGAACTCAATAGCGATTTGATGATGCCGCAACGTTTAGAACTCAATAGCGATTCTTCAACGATCCATAGCAATTCATGCAGCAGAGGGAGCTGCTTGTCTTTGTTGGAGGGAGATGGATGCCTCCACAGTGAGTGGAGTGCTAGCATTACAGGGCACTGCTCTCATGCTAGTTACATACCAGCTGGTGCTAAAACTGCACATCTGGTACTTGGTAGTCATATGAATTTTTGTAGGATTGGATTACTTATGGCTATGCAGTTTCGTCAGTACCAGTGATATTATTTAGTGTCTTTTTTATAGCGATCACGATCCGAAACTGCACAGATGGTACGCATGTCCCATAGATTATGCGTACACATTTTTTTTAGTTAGGGCCATGCAGTTTTCTTAACTTCAGGAACACTCTGTCAGAACTTATGATACAATTTTTCGTTTTTTGGACGTTGTGTAGAGAGTAGGCACCTCACTGTCCACCGTTGCCAGGGCACGAAGATCTCCCCACTCTTCGACAAAGGGCGAAGGGGGAAGGCAATCTCTCTGTAATGCAAGCTGCTTGTCTGTGTTGGAGGGAGATAGATGCCTCCAAGGTGAGTGTGGTACATGCTTGACAAAGCACCCTACCACTGCTCTCTTACTGCTCTCGTAGGAATTTTCGTACGATTAGACTTCTTACGGCTATGCAGTTTTATCAGTACTAGTCTCCCTAGTACAATTTACAATCACAGATGGGAACCCTAGGTCAGTTCTAGTCATAGGAAACTGTGAGCACATGGGGTTCCACTGGTCCAACAATGGCTGACCACACTACGACGGTAGTATGGTATATTGCACAGGGATTGGGCTCACAACCTAGTACTGTATGGGTACTGTACTGCTACAGACTATCAAAATCTACTATGATTGATATACCGTACTACGGTACAGTCGCATGGTATTCTCTGACTGACAGACAGACGGTATGACACTTGTTTTATCACTTTGGCTTCCTTTTCATGCACGACAAACATGTTGGTTCCCGTGCCATTTTGCCAATGCAAAATTTCAAATCAGCGAGTTGCGCCACAAAAAGAGGGGTGCCTGCGCCAGTTCGTCGTACATCCAACAACATCCAACCATTGACACATCCAAAAGGATCCATTGGTGTGACAAGAGATACTGCCTCACTCAGCTCCAGTCCCTTCTCTCCCTTTCATCTCAAACATCTACGAGTCGTTGAAGCACACACCACATAGTGCTCGATCATAAAATAATGGCGGCGATCAAGTCGTCCATTGACGAGTACTGGAAGAATGACTTTTCACCGTTGGAGGCGGCTGGAAAAGTGATTCTCACAGAGCTACGAGAAGATGAAGCTGTCGGAGATTTGCACCGTCGCATCCTGAGTCCTGGTAGTCATTTATATTTCAATTCGTCGAACGACTTTTCGCATCAAAGGTCCATTCCATTGCCGCCGCACCTGGAGAAGGAGGTCAAATCCGTCAAGGTTTCCTTGTTGATGGGGCTTCTGCCAGAAATCAACCTGGCGTGGATGAGTGTGGATCATAAGTTGTTTCTATGGTCCATTGATGATGAGAATGAGAACTTTATGGACTTGGAAATAAAGAGTGGTCAATGCATTGTCAGCGTTGGATTGGCGCCGCCAAAAAAAGGTACGTACCTGGTTGGTTCTTTGATACCGTATGAGATCATCATCGTTGCATCCGTGAAGTCTTTCCTTCTTCTCGTTACTGATCTTTCCCCTCGATTCTCTAGGCGTGTTCACAGAGATTGTGGAGTGGTGTTTGGTGGTATCCACACCCGATGAGGTGATGCTATGTGCTCTGGCGCGCAAAGGGGACAAGCTGCACGTCGTACCGACGCGATATACTCTCCCCACAGATTCTATCCCGATTGTAAGCCTTTGTGGTCTTCCCAATGGACGAATCTTTATGGGTGGATACGATGGATCCCTGTACGAGTTTGCCTACGAAAATTTAGTGTCAAATGCTGCTGCACCAGTCCAAAAGACTCAGGACCAGCGATTGAAGGATTACTACGACGGAACAGCAACAAACATCAAGATGAATGAGTCAGCTATTGGCGTTGCAAGTCGAGTTCTAAAAGGAAGCAAACGTGCTTTTGCGTCCATGATGAGTGGTGAGCAGCGTCCTCACAAGTGTCGCAAGCTCAATCACACGGCGAGTGGCTTTTCTGCAGTGGCTACCTCCGTTGTTCCAGATTGGTTGCTCAAGGCTCCTGCTGCCTTGTTTGGTTCCGTCAAGACTGGTCCACTGGAAAAGATTGTGCACGATGCGGAACGTCATTGTTTGTACACTCTCACTGCGAGAGGCTTTGTGGGTGTGTACGATTTGCGACCTAAGGAGCTGGTGATGAAAGCGACGATTGACTGCGACAAGGTTGCTCGCCAGTATCTTTCCGCGGTTGCCAAGGGACACATGTTTTGTTCATCATCGTCCATTGAGTTTTCTGGCGGCGGTAGCGCGGCCCAGGCTGGAGTGGGGGGTATGGATGGTGCACGATCCGTTCTCAAGCTGGCGGACGCGGATGCGAAAACCAAGCTTTTGACGCCGGTCTCGCTACACGTTCTTCCTCGGAGCGACAGCAGTCGATTGACATTGTTGGCCGTGACGGCAGGAGGACTTCGGTACTACCTGACGAGCTTGTCATCCAGTTTGAACAAGTCCAACTTAGCTCTCTCCAGCAGAATAACCATGTGTCACATTCGTTCTCCGCCCCCAGTTGACCCTACAACCGGACAAATCAAAGAATCCTTCGAGGAAGGAGATGTTGCTGGTGGGATGAGACCAAGTCTCTTGCCACAAAGTTCGGTCGATGCGGCGGCGTATTCAGATGGTCACTTGTTTTTAGCCTTGCAACGGCCTCAACGGAATGGAAGCGCAGCTACCAAGGAAGTGGGAAACATTATCGTAGGAACCAATGCTGACTATGTGGCCCGAAAAGTTACCAAACGAGAGAATGCCACGATACGAGAACTCCCAGGAGGAGTCGCCGAGACAGTGTCTCTGCCCACTGACTTGCTTCCTGGCGGTAGAATCATTGATGCCACGTCAGTGGGCTTCTCGCGCACGTCGCCCTTGATGAAGTTGATGCTCAACTCTCAGACTCCCAGCGACGGAGAACTAGGTGTCGGTTTGGTTCCACCGTTTTATCCAAAGATTGCGAGCAAAAAGAAGGAAGCGAAGAAGGACGACAAGAAGATTGCATCTACTTCATCTGCCAACGTTGCACGTTCCACTGCGCTTGTCAAAGTCCCGACGACAGCATCCACAATATCTGGTGGTGCAATTGTCGTTCAAGTGCTCTCGAATTTCCTACTGTCGCGTCCGCTGGGTCAAGGCATTAAGTTCCAAAGTGGACTGAAGCACTCCGAGGATGGAGCGAGGACCCAACAGTACAGAATATCCAACAGATGCGGTGCGGCGGGGTTCAGCAACACTGCTGGGGGCAAGGTCAGTTCGTCGGTCTCTGTTGGAAAATCCAGTACTCATTTGTCGCCACGTTTGAGCCCATGGTTGCTTCGACCTGCCGTGGTGCCTCTCAATGAAATGACAATGAACCACATCCTTCCAGAGACGAAAACCGTGGCTGTGAGCGTCGGAGGGATTCACTGGTTCAAAGGCAGCACTGCTCTGACTACACTTGCAGATAGGCTCATGGCAGCTGGTCCAAATGTTGCACAAGACGCGGGTGTTACTGAATTTTTCAACAATTACGACGCCAAAGAGTTTTGCACTCTGTGTCTAATGCTTGCCATCGGTTGTGGGCCTGCCAGGGGTACTGGAAACGTTGCGGAGGAACTCAAGAATCGCGCGTACAAAGCTTCGTTTGGAAGGGGCAGCGTCCCTAGACTCACCAAGAAGCCAATGGACGAGAACGGTCACGGTTCATTCGTGGTGCAGGAGACTCCCTTGATACCTCAAGGATACGACTTTAAGCCGTCCCATCTGAGTGAAGGAGTATGTTTGCTAGCTGCTCGTCTACTGAGACCCATCTGGTGCAAGCCCGCTGTCGTGGTCACTGAAGGACAGACCGTCAAGATGTCAGGTTCTCTTCAAAAGACGCTTCAAGCGAAGGTAGAGCTGCTTCTGGATGAGAAAACGTTGGACGAAGTGAGAACGCCAATATTCAAATTGAAAAAACTCATGGAAAAACTATTCCATCGGGCGGTTGCAGAAGTTCCTGGCGTTCGTAAGGACAGTAACCAAATGGACATTGACGAAACAAACGTGTTCACTGGCGGTATGCTCTTCCAGGGCGCAATGAGAATGCAAGGATCGTCACAGGGTGTGCTCTCAAGAGAAGAAGCTGTTGCCACTGCACGGCTTATCGAAGAGCTGAACCTGCATTCTCTGTACCGATTAATATCACGAACCGTGCAACTCTTGGACCTCTTGTCCCTGCTGAAGCGAGCGCAGTATATGTCAGACCTACCGGAAGTTGAGTGGGGACTCCTGCATGGCCTGACAGTGGCGCAACTGGTAATGAATTCTGGCGGTCAGGAGAGAACAGAAACGCTTCTGAACTCTCTTGTGAGCAAAACCAAAGTGATCGATGGAGCTAATGTCGCGCCAAGCGCTGACGCGGACACCCTTGCCAATCAACTTGAAACCCAGTGCTATCTCTTCTTTTCACCAGGTTCAAGATTCTCCTATTTGGGCTTCCGCTCAGCCAACGAGGCGCTGAGCTGTATGAAGTCATCGGGGCGTCGACGGACCTTGTCGAAGAAAGCTGTGGACCACTTCAAAATGGCTGCAAAGTGTTGGACAAGTCCTCAGCTTGTCACTGGTCGAATGATGCACACGGAGAGAGCAGAAACATACGATCAGAAGGTCAATATTGCCTTGCAGTATGACAGTCCGCTAGCACAAGCTGCCGCGGCTCTGCTCAAGATTGATGAGCTCATCGCCATCGTCGACATTTGTGCGATAACAGCTGCCAACTTTCGCGGGACACCCGATTCGCATGCGCTCCTGATCAGTGACAACAATGGGTTTGCTTGGGAGAAGGCCCTTTACCACCAGAGGAAGTCAACAGGGGCTGCACAGGGTACAAACGGCAGCTCTTCATCCGCCTCTTCACCCAGTGCATTCGTTTCGGGAGCTTCCGTTACTGACCAGGACGTGATCTCGACGTGTCATGCTATCATTTTGCACCACATGGTTGCTGTGTTGAATGGCTCATACGATGATGTTGCCAAGAGGGACATGGTGGCTGCCTGTGCCGCTTCTTCTGATAAGGCTTTCCTCACGTCATTTTTTGACTACCTTCTCACGACGAAGAACGAAAACACCCTACTCAAGATCAACAGCCCTGACCTTGAAAAGTGGCTTGGTGAACGAGAGGATCCTCAACTAATGTGGCGATACTATTTTGCGCAACACAAGCAGGCTAAGGCTGGAGAGCTCATGTGGAATCAAGCCACTAAGCTGAGTCCAACGCTACCTGTTGAAGAACGCATCATCTTCCTGGAGCGATCTCAGAATGCATACACCAGCGCAATGCACGATCTGGCGAACCCAATGATACAGTCTACGGGGATCGATGCTGCTGATTTGGAATCCAAACGCACCCGTGCAGGAGAGTACCTTGACGTTGCTCGACTGCAGCAACAGACTCTGATAGAAGTTAGGTCTCTGGGTCTTCAACTGGAGAAGGAGCTGCTTCAGGCGCTCGAGATGACCTTGGTTCTCGTTTCGGATCTGTTCAACGAGTACACGGCACCGCTGAATCTGTACGAGATGAGTCTCCGCATTCTGCACTCCTGCCGACACCAGGATACCGCCCTTATTGAAACGTTGTGGAAGAGCGTAATCTGTCAAGAGATTTTGCCATGTTCAACCAACTCAGAGGCGACATACAATTTTTTACTGAGTCTAATGCCTGACTCGACGACGCCAGAGGAGGCGGCACAGAGCGTGTTGCTGTTGTCAGGGGAAAATGGCAACGGAGAAGGCCTCCCACTTTTTGAGAGTGGCTCGTGGCTGGAGAAAGTGAGGTCAAGAGTCACTCGACTGGGAAGGGAATTGTTTGGTCAGGAAGCTGACTATGTTTGTCCAGTTGGTTTCTTGGTGACTAGCATGGAAGGTGAGTACACTTGTTTATTTACTGATCATTGACCTTGAAACGCTGCCCGTCTCACTAATGCCAATTGTTCTGTACAGGATTGAGGCACGCGCTTCCGAGTACGCCGTCGACGCCATGGCCTCTGCAGGTGCTTCTTGCCATTGGCGTTTCGTTTCCAGACTTGCTGGATGCCTACGAAGGCATTGTAGAACGTGAGCAACGATCGCTCATGGGTGGAGCCGATCCCCTTCGTCGCTACTTGAGCCTCAAGAGCGTCACTGAGTTGTTGGATGAATGGGCCACGATTGCGACCCAGGGAGGAAACCAGAATCGTGCGTATCGCGAGCTGTCCAATGCTGTGGTGTCGAATCGACTCATGAGTCAAATCGAAGAGTACAAAGCTAAGCTGAATGAGCTAGGTGGGGAGGAAGTTCAGATTGTCTTGATGAGGCTGATTCGAGCCGAGGCGACGATTGGACGACTGCATTGAGTGGTAGTATAATGTGAAACAAAGTGAAGTTTAGGAATGCTCCGTTGTGTCTACTTGGTCCATACTGCTTGAATCAATCAGTACGACGAACTCTCAAGAAGTACCCAAGCTAGCGTTGTAGAGACTGTGAGCGCAAGCTACTAGTCAGCACGCCAATCTCTACATCCCACAAAGGAGGGGCACATACATTAGGATAGGCGAGATAAGCAATCGCACTTTGATTGCATTGGCGCGACATTGATGGGACTTGCCAGTCGTGAGTGGTTGTAGAGTCGTGTAAGAAGATAAAGTAAAATTGTTTGCTCTAAGGTTACACCTTGTCTATAGCCTAGCCGTAGCTGTAGTCTTTTCGATCTAGCTAATGATACACTGTTCGTCAGTTCCAAAGCTGCCGCTTGCCTGTTGTGAAGGACACGGCCGCACCTTGCCAACCTTGTACTTCTTCCAGATTTTCCGTGCATTCTTTGAATGAAAGTCAAAGTCCACAGAGCAGTCGACTTTGCCACCAGACTTTTTGATAATGCTCGTCTTGCCACCAGGATGTTTGGCAATGTATGATGTTGCGTCATAGATGGTATCCCCCACGACCAACCAGCAAGAGTCTGCATGGTCATGACGAGCGATCTCACACATTGTGTAGTATGTTTCGCCGGTTTGAAAGGGATTGTTGTTGACTGCTCTTGTGCTTACAAAGCACTTCGTAGAACATGTCCTGCAGTTCTCGTTTCTGCATCGGTCATGGCAGTGTGGGCAGGCATTGCACTTCACGGGAATGCATTCACGACAGGAATCCCGATCAGCCTTTACAATGCTCTCAGGACTAACGCTCACATTCTGTTGATGCAATGGCATTTGTTGGAGCACTTGCTCCGAGCTGCTAGAGGATGTTGCGACTGCCATTGTTGCTGTTTGATTATGAATGACCCGCGTTGTTTTATGTACGTAGGTGATCAAAGGTTACGCTGGTTGTTACAACGACACAATGGAGGTGTTCGTGGGACGTATGCTTCCCATCGCTTCGGACCAGCAGTGCATGCATGACCCGTTCCTCGCTCGGTTCACACATCGGCAGATCGCGTGCCCAAAGGTCGGACCAGAACTCAAAACCATTTACATGATGTCACTTTTGCGTCGGGAATATCCTTATCAAAACTACGTCAACTGTGTACTAACTATCTTGTACAGAATATCTATCCTTAGCAAATCTAAAAGGGCACTCTCCCGACACGGTCTTGGCGCGTGCATATCCGGGTTATGCTTTGAAAGTGCATGGACAGGCAACGAAAGCAGCATACACGCGTCATGCCAACCTGAATGAAATTTCAACTCGCGTGCGTGGGCAACCGACTCCCGTATGGGACACGTACGACAGGCTACGTCAAATCTACTTACGTGGCAAGTAGTGGGGAGGATACGACGTACCTTACGACGTACCTTCTCAATTTGAAATTCCGAATTTGGCGCCAACAGTAGAAGAGGAGCACACAGTGCACAGTAAAAGGTGACACTCGTGTTGTTCAAGTAATACTGTGCACAGTAGAATAGTATTTTGGACTTCTGCTGACTGACAGACCAAGTCCTGACTACTGTCCTTACCGGTACTGTGATACATGTACTGTACGACGCGGAACTTCAAACTCGCTCTCGGCATTGGAGAGGCCGTCGGTTCACTTCTGGACGAGAAGTCGCCAAAGGATGGGCCAACCAAGAGGGCGCTAAATACGAACCGACTAACCAGGTAGTAGACGTCGTACAGTAGCTGCCGAGCACACTAACTTGGAGGGTACCCAGTAGCTAGCAGTAGATCCAGACCCGGCAATTGAGCTGCCAAGAAGTACGAGAGGAACAACACTTGGACCTCCCGCTAACTGACAGACCAAGAATCCTAGTTAGCGGAACTTCAAACTCGCTCGCATTGAACGAGAGGCAGTCGGTTCACCTCTGGAAGAGGTCAAGGAGGGGTGTGCCACTCTGGAAGAGGTCAAGGAGGGGTGTGCCACCCCAACCTGAGGAGCTACAAATATGAAATATGAAGCTAGTACCAGGTACTGGAGTACAATTTCTATTACTAGGTAATAGAAATTGTAGCTATTTGTGCAGTATCTTCTCGAGAACGTTCCTTGGGTGCCGAGCAACAGCAGATCCAGAACCAGAAATTGCTGCAACAGTACATGAAGGAAGACGCAGAAGATCGCTTGAATCTATTTGGGGGGTGCAGAGTAACAACAGATCCGGACCCGGGAATTGCTACGACAGTAGGTAACTGCGCTTGGACTACGGTACTTTGGTTCGCAGATCCGGACCCGGGAGTTGCTGCGACAGGATGCTGGAGAAGAGCGCTTGGACTTTCATGGGTCCAGAGTAACAACAGATCCGGACCCGGGATTTTCTGCGACAGTGGGTAACAGCTTGAGAAGAGCGTTTGGACCTACTTGGGTCCAGGGTAACAATCGATCCGGACCCGGGAATTACAGCGACAGGATGTAGACTAACTTCTGGAGAAGAGCGCTTGGACCCGGGTCCAGAGTAACAATTTATCTGGACCCGGGAATTGCTGCAATATGCCACGGTGGATTGTGGGTTTGATCCATGGGGGCTATAATACGCTGTACACTCCGCCCGACTCAGCAAATTATTGCCCCACAGGAGTGATTGGATGATTCGATCTCTTTCTTCAAGAGTTGAATCACGTCAATCTATAATATCAGAAACAACCGCCGCCGGGCCCCTCTTGTTCGGGCACTCCTTCTGGAACGCCCGAGTACGCCCGGCACGAGCTAAGAACCGAACTAGGTTGCACTACTGTTTATCGGTTAGTCATGTCGCGGCTATTGTCGCGGCAACAGGAATGCTGCTACCGACACAGCGCCCTGCAAGCTGAACAGTTGTGCGGTAGTGTTCTCGTTAAGCCCTTCAAAGTGTGCTCTAGTTGTTTTGTTGCATGAGAAATGTTGTTCGATTTATTTATGTCGCGCCCGTGTCGCGCCAACCTTCCATTTACTCCCTAGTATCGACAAAAGGAGCATTGAAGGTGACCCGCCGACATTCTCCGCAGAGTCAGTCTTGCTCTTGCGTCGGGAGCCATGTCTGCTTGAGACTTAACTTCAATTATAGACGGAAGACTGCCACTCTGCAGAGAGGTAGCTACACCTATCCGGGTTGCTCCTTCGATAGGCCACTCTGCAGAGAGGTAGCTACACCTATCCGGGTTGCTGCTACGGTAAAACTGCCTCCGCGACGAGAGAGAGGTCAAATCAATCCCTCCCGTCCTACAATTGTAGATCACGGATGAGATGTATCAAGCTTTGTAGTCCCTTACTCACTAAATAGAATATAGTCATAATTACATGTGTGCCTGTGGGTTGGTGACTCCCCTTTTCTCCGACAACTCTGAGAGTTGGAAGTGTCAAGAGAGCTTTTGGCCAGCACACACCGATGTCCCCCTATGATTAAAGGGTTGCTCAAGATCAGATAGACGGAGCGACCAAGCTAGCCGCTCACTCACTAAATAGAATATTGCTATAATTGCATTTGTGCCTGCGGGTGGTGAGCGCGTTTCGATAGTTGACGGGAAGAGCTTTTGGCCCATACTGGATGTCCCTCTATGATTAAAGAGTTGCTCAAGATCAAATTGATGACCTCCTAGAGTAACGAGATGACCTCCAAGATAAGTAACAGCAATGAGTTGTAGTCGTACCAAGTAATGGCGACAGCCTTGGAAAAGAGCTGCCAACCAAAAGAAGCATGTCCGTACGATTAGAAACTATAACAGGGTGGATGAGAAAGATGGTGAGTCCAGTCGTATCTACTAGAGGGGTCGGACCGGGGTCATAAAGATGCGATCTACTTTAGTGGCTACCGCTCGTCTTCTTTCAAGCGCGACCGTCCGCATAGGAGGGAGCCAAGGTCTCCTGTTGGTATGTTACCTATTTCATCAGCACAAAGGTCTCTCCGAGCATCATCATCGCGTATTCTAGACGTAAATAGTTCGCAAATCTGCCTCTGTCTTACTGCCACCTACTCATTATCCGAATCACAATCTGGACACAAATGTAAGTATGGAAAGCACTTGTGTATCGAGCAAACTATTCCAACCCATGAGAAAGTCTTGGGACGTTTTCAGACATTGTGCACTGGCTAAGACATGGATGGCAATAGTGAGCATTCCTACTAAAGGGGTCTTGGTTCCGTCTAGACCTTGGGTGTGTTTCAGCGAAAAGAGCTGCCAACCAAGAGAAGCATGTCCTCTTGAATATATTGATGAGACGGCCAGAAGGGTTGCCATCCAAGAAAATGATTGGTTGAATCACAGAAATCCGAGAAGGACACTTTACAAGGCCACCAAAATAAGTAGTGTTGATGGTGTATGACGTACTTGGTCATTATGTAAATATGCCGATCGTTGTCGTTGGACAACATTTCTAAAATTTCGTGTCCCACTAAGTGACCATTTTCGGCGATTACTAAACGATTTACTTAGACTGCATCTCTATTGAGGCTTAAGTGGAGTTAGTCTTGGCATCTGTGACCATAATTGTGTCGGGAAGTTTCGTCAAGAATTGCCCTTAGACAAATCGAAAATTTCAAAACTCCAAATTTGTCTTTCACGTTCCACAATTCCGGGCCTTCTCATCACTTTTGTTAAGCCCCTCGTCAGAGAAGGGTGAAGACGCCAATTGACCTCGCTAACTTAGGTATAGAGGAGTCAGCTCCACCATACAATTCCATTTCCGGCATTGGAACTGATATTCAATTTGAAGTTAGCTAGAAGTTAATCTGTCTTTAAATAGCGGCATATATTCTAAAAAGAGACCTGAGCTGTGCTCGCCTATTTTTGCATAGCTGTCTTGTCCAGGGTGTTATCACTCTTTCTGCTAATTGTCCTATGACATACTCCGGCTTAGTCATTCTGCCTGGCATCGCTGAGTACATGGGACAGTTAGGAGATGGGCTGTTGTAATGAGACGCCGCCACTGGCGAGACAGCCATATTCCGATCAAAGCCCCCAGGTACGAGGTGTTCACCGGAACTGATGCACAGCTTTGCCCTTCACGTTCGTTAAGAAGTTGTGTTGTGGGGGGTGATTTCTCCGGTCACTTATCTTTGCTCCAAAACAGCCAACGTTCAACTTCGGGAGGTTGGATCGAGTGGGATTTCGTGATTACTTTTCCTTCTCCCGATCGTTTCGAGTTGAGCAACTTCACTTCTCTGTGCCGACATCGTCTCCAGAAGTGACTTGTGTTTAGGGAGAAGAAATAGGCGAACCCCAGGGGGGACTTGACACAGTACTGCATTGGGCGATACTCGGAGTATAACGGTCTTCCTATTGAACCCAACGCGACGATGATGCCGAGTAATACCCCTCCTCCAGATGTTCATGGCGATTCAACGCCTGATGACCGTCATGCACCTCAACAACCAGGAAATCTCATGGCGCGACATCAACAACCCGGTATGATGATGCAGCAGCATTGGCAACGACAATCGCAACCTCAACACCACGACCAAGCACCCGCCGATAGTTCAATGTTGGCAGGTCTGAATCATCCGGAAACCTTGGGAGGGTACAGCCAATACTCACAACAGCACCAACCACATCATGATTCGTCTCATAGCTATCCTGACCCCAGTTCTCTACATCGAGAGCAGTTTGGTGGCATGGGCGGAGGCCCACAGCAAGCAGGACTGATACCGGACGCAGCTCATCACGTGATGCACCCACACGCACAATCGTATAGTGGAGCAGCGGCAGCTGCTAGTCATTCGAACAACCCTGTCAGTCATTATGGGAATATGAATGCAGCTAGATTCGGGATGAATCCAATGGTGGGCGATACAGACGAACTGCTGTCGATGATGCTCATGGCTAGTCGACAGGCCACTGTACCGAATATGTTTAACACACTGTTGAATACGAACGAGCAAGGGGAAAGCTCACCACATCATGACTCGGAGATGCTGCGAGCCTACAATCAATCGCTCAATATTCTAGCACAGAGTCAACATCAGCCAGGCAACTTTGGGGACCATGCCACTGCTGCTGCTGCTGCTGCAACCATGTCGGCGACATCAATGCAACATCATCATCACCATCATCAACCGTTTCCATCTATAGGTTCGCAAATGCCTGCTGGTCTGCGGCCCTCCAACAGCCTTACCAACAGCCCTCCTTACCCCCAAGGTAGTGGCGGTATGATGCATCGAGGGAACGTTGCTGGGCTCCGAGGTAATGATACTACTTCCATGAATGCGCTGTACAATGAGCACGTGCCAGAACGAATAGAACCGTCAGCTATGGGCGCCGGCATGCTTGACATTCCGTACGGGATCCAACAACAACGTCTTCTCGAACTTGGAGTTGGAGGAGAAAAACGCCCATTTGTTCCTGAGCATCATGAACAACGCAAGTCGGCTGCTCCGCCAGCGAAACGAAAGAAGAAGAAGAGGGTGCAACGGAAGAAGCCACAGGACATGCCGCGGCGGCCTTTGAGTGCCTACAATCTTTTCTTCTCGGCAGAGCGAGAGCGTATCTTGAAAGAGATTGAAGCTAACGAAAGCGGAGGAACAATCGCACCAGAACCACCTGTCGAGGTGAGCAAGGAAGAAGAAGAGGCAACCTGCCAAGCCCTCCTGCGTCCTTTAGTTCCAGCTCAAGCAAAGAGACGACCTCATCGCAAGACTCATGGCAAAATCGGCTTTCGCGTTCTGGCTCAAATGGTTGGGCAGCGCTGGAAGAAGCTTCCTACGCCGCAGAGAAAGTTCTATCAGGACCTGGCGGACAAAGATATGCTGCGACACAAGGAAGCGATGGAAGCCTACTATAAGAAGCAATCGGAACAGAAAAGCCAGGAGAGCTCAGAGGCGAAATCTAAAGACACAGAGGGCGCAGACTCCAAGGGTGATAACTTTGAGGATGCTGCGGAGGGGCAAGTGAAGCAGGAGGATTCAGGTGGCTAACAGAAAGCTAGACGGTGGGGACTCGTGTAGATTTCTAGAGAACCGTCAACCATGGTCGTCCCGTTGTGTTTTTTCGAATACCTTCATGTCGGTCGTAATTATCGGTTGTAAATTTCTCCTTCTTCACCGTACTTTCTCAGGACTTCTGCTCCTTCCTTCTGAAGTACTCCGCGTTTTACTGCAACACCAGCCCTTTCGAGATGTTCATAGGATGCATCAAAGACCGGGCCTTCATCAAAGCCGATGGCAAAAGCGTCCGCCTTAGTCGCCGCACACACGATCCGCGACACCCCACTCCAAAGTGTTGCCCCTAGACACATGCAACATGGCTCGCATGAAGTGTAGAGCTCGTAAGTTTTGTTCTCCGATACCTTTGCGAGACTGTACGTCCCTAGTTTCTTTTGCGCCATTTGTATAGCAACGGTTTCTCCATGCAGCGTAGAGTTGCCACATGGTACGACTCGATTCATTCCCATGGTTAGGAGCGTGAACTTGCCCGTGTTCAAATCCTTTTCAAAGATGGCAGTACCAAAGGGTCCACCAGTGTTCTTCGCCACGTTGGTGGCGGATATCTCAATGGCGAGCGCCATACGATCCTCGTCAGTCTTGTACTCGCGGTCATAGTAATCTCCCTCCATCGCCCACGCAGGTAGTGTGACTGTGACTCTGAGAAAGAAGCACGTACAGAAGTTAGTTTGCACACATGCGTACAAACTTCGATTCAAACAAGTCGTGTGTGTGTGCGTTGTGAGTATACTGACAATATGGAGAAGAAGCTGCGACGTACTCGTTGTTCTTTTTCCGTTTCCTAAAGAACAGATAAGTTCCAACCACGTGAGCTCCGACAATGCCAGCGGCGACCACTGCTGTTCTCGCAGCCATGCTCATGATACGGTTCAATCAATTGCTTCTTGGAAATGTGGAATTGAGGGCGAAATGCAGGATGAGACAACAGAAGTACACGGAGATCTACAATGTTCAATGTCCAACTCTGTGCTTTATAACCATGTATGTGAACTTCACTTGTGTTTCGGGAACAAGAACAACAAGTGAGTTTGGAGTTCGCCCATCACACAAATTTGGCAGAATTTCAAATTTAGGCATTTTTTGATGCCTTTTCAACTTTTTGTCAAAAGCCACCGAACCAGAGGGAACTCAAAAACCATGCGATTTAGTAGCGTTAACCGCCCGTCCATGTCCAAGGGACATCCCGTTAAACGGTACTGGCTACGCTAAATACATACAAGCTTATACGTATCAAGTCCCGTTTAACGGCATGTCCCACTGGTCAATCATACTCGGTAGATCTATTCATGATTTTACACATCACTACTTCACTTGCTTCCCCGTCTACGTGTAGGAGGAAGTTGAAGTTGATTCGCGAATCCGTACTGTACTGGAGTATACCTGGGGGTACGCAGAGACTTCTAGATTCTAGACATACGAGACCTTCTCCACCCCAAAGAGTACTCGCACGGCGTGCCGAAAACTGTTTGCACTTTCTGCTATGCAACAACGATTGAGTGCGAGGCGTGTTCGTGGCATCTCTGTCACCGCGCGGCACTACTATCTCGTAGCAAATCAGTTCGAGGTCTGGCTACGCAGATCCAACCAAATGAGCCCATGGTTATTGCGCACGTGCACGCAATATCGCGTCGAAAAGGATCCCAACCGTCTCAAAGATACTATTTTTAGTCCGGAAAAGATTCGCCGTGGACGAATCTGTGATGTCAACTGAATGCATGTTTACGAGTAGTGCTGGCACCCCCCCCCCTCCCGCGCCTACCTGATATCTTGGACATTTCTTGGGCAATACCTGCCTCACTCACTAGCGAGAAGTATGCCAGCAAGCTCTCGCAACTTCTAAATCGTGGTCGCTCCTGCTGGCTGGGTAGGGGGACTTGCAGCAGCAAGTGAGAGACCAATGCTTTACGTAAAGCGTTACATATACACACTGGCTATTGTTAAACCGAAGCGTAGTACTGTAGGTGTACATCAAACTGAGGGGAATGAAATGCGTGTTGGCCAACAAGCCCAAACAGCGCAATGGTTGATTGGCATCTAGTACCACCTTGACAAACACCGCAATGTTGGCACGTAGTCTGGACAAATCCATCATTCATGCTTCCATAGGCCACACATTGAGCATGGATGGCCAATGCCTAGAAGCAAAGACAATAGGCGAGGCGCCGCAACCATCGTGACGAACTAATAATTGCGAAGGAGTACTCCGTGTTGTGGTTTCCAATACCAACTTACTAGAACCAATTTTGAGCCGGCGTTGTACTGATCTGTTGGACTAGTGGTTATGACGACGCCTTTACATCGCTTGCAAGCACTGCGTAGGTCCTGGGTCAACCCCTAGATGGAGTAAGCTTTTGGAAAGAGGAAAGGAGTCTGAAGGCGCAAATACGTTTGGTGTGCGACGATCTCAGGTTGCTGCTTCCAAAGTTCAGTTGTTGTCTTCAGACTAAGCTACAGTAAGTTGGTTAACTTGGCGTGTTATATGGTAAGCCAAAGGTAACGATCGTACTGACAGATATGCCAGTACTTTCCTCATCTCTATGCCCACCATACAG